>OMKK01032337.1:0-15540 GCA_900302305.1 Polymixia japonica | reverse complement strand
CTTAAATCTGACATTTTACTGCCACGTTCCTCAATTGCTTCTACCGGAAATCCAACATGAGGGTCTGGAGGCTCCTTCATGACAGTATGTCGCACCACCTGTGAGAATGAGCTAGCAACTCGAATGGAGGAAGAGCAGATATGAAGCTATGATGCAGATGGAATGGGACATGGCTGCAGCGTAAACCCTCGGTTCGGTCTCCGTCTCTCTCACGCTCCCCGGCGAGCGGTACATGCTCAGCTGCTGGGTTCGCTTTATCTGTGTGGGCTCTTTGTGCGCGGTCATCGCCCTGGCTTGTGACTGAGCTCTGATCCTTGTGCGCGTATGTAAGTGCGTGTCCGTTGCGTGCGAATCGTGTCCATTTCCGCACGCAGGTTTTAGGGTGCGCGCTTGTGCGTACGTGCGTGCGCGTGCGTGCGTGCGCGTGTGTGTGTGTGTGTGTCCACGTATCATGCAGGTCTGTGTGTACGCCTGTCTGTGTGCACAGGAGATGAGATGGGTTCCTCACACGGCGGGCGGTCCCTGGTTAGTCTGCAGCAGCCTCGGCAGCAGGCAGGAAGAGAGGGAAGAGCAGCAGGAGGAGGAGGAGCAGGAGGAGGAGAAGCGGGAGGAGGAAGCGGAGGAGGAGCTGAGGGAGGAAGAGGATGAGGAAGAAAGGGAAGGAGGAGTAGGAGGCGGAGGAGGAAAAGGAGGAAGGGGACAACCATGGTAATCATGGAAATTTGACATGTTGGGATGGAAATGACAGTAAAGTGTTTCTGAGGCATGTGGTCTCACGGAATAGAAAAGTCCAGAATCCATTTTAAGCCTGAATTATGTGACAAATATAATATAAAGTCAAATATTTATCAAACGATATTAGTACAAAAATGTAAATGTTTTGGACAAAAATCTGAAAACAGTATATTTACTATATAAAAAATGTCATTGAATTCAGGTCTGCTGTATAAAGAACACGTCAGAACAGATCAAATATAACTGCTCACATTGGAGAGTAACAGGAAGTACTTCCGAGAGTAACAGGAAGTACTTCCGAGAGTAACAGGAAGTACTTCCAAAGCCATCTTTGTGATTCTACACATAAACAATACAGCATGTAGCAACGGTGGGATGTGCAGGGAAAGAATATATAGAGAACACATTAGAGATAAAGAAAATAAAAATAACAGAAATAAATAATTGGGCGGGCAAATCAAAATGACAAGCCTACAAAAACCTATATATTGTAAACTTATCAAAGGTTTATTAATAATATTTTATTTATTTTTTCAACAAGTGGGTGACTACATTTGACAATGCTCTCATCTCATACAATCTGAGATACGCAATAGTCTAAAAAAAACACACATTTATGGCGTTGACATGTCTATTTAGATATTAAAAACACTATTAACAGTTCCTCTTTTGTATAAGAGGGTATATGGCTCATTATATAAATTACTAGCTGCTATTTTTGCTCCTTTCTAATGTTACAAAACAGAAGTAATTATAAAATGCAAATTGTGGGGTGTGCGCCGTCAAGCAATGTGAAACACAACAACGAGATGCTCAGCACCACATCTTTCAATTTGACACTTTCAGCATCATGGTGAGAAAACAACCACATATTGTAAAAGTAGGTGGCAGTCAGTTATGTGAGGGGCCTGCAGCAATGAAACAAAATATATGGTTGATTTTCACAGATTAGCCTAATAACAATTTGAATTAGCATTGGACTGTGAATAATAAATACATTTCATATTAGTACAATGTTTGTTTTCTTGACCAATTACAAAATCTATATAAAACACAATATGGGTGTAGCGCAATACCAAGGACATAATTTACAAAGTATTGTAGTATTGTAGTCTCTCTGTGCTCTCATCGCCAGCATGTCCAATTACTAGGGTGCATAACATGCTCCGGTAGTGGTATTTGTGAATGGAACAACAGCAACAAAACAATTCAGCGCTTCTCAATGAGACGCGGTTCGGAAACGCGGGTGGTATCCGATGTTTTTAATCAATAACTGCTCGAGTCTCCTTGAGAATGTGTCTGAGTGGCCCCTTTGCCTGCACGGTGCCTTGTGAATCCATTAAAATGTGCATGTAATGTGTTCCTTCAACTTGCTTTAATAAATGAAGCTCCACCTCAAGATGCCAGCCTTGGTGAACGAGATCAATAAGTGGTTATGGAACAGTGTCTCTCACGCTCTATTTCTTATCATACTGTATGTGGGGCCAGCAGGCCTCTATTATTGCTATTGCTATAACCTTGCTTATTGTTATACGTGTTTCTATCAGGGCTGGGGAGAAACAGAATACATGTAACTGGATTATACGGACTGGCCTTTGCAACCCAGGTGCACAACTACATCATCAGAAGGCATTTTGTGTGCGAGTTTATTTTATACATATTGAGATCATGGCTGATAATGGTCGTAGATCACAAAGATGACAAATTATAGGCAGTAAATGACATGGCAAACACTAGCAGGTCAACTTCATACTGTATGAATATGGAGGCGCGGTAATCCAAAAGTAATCAAAAGGTAAAAGGTGTTTGAGCAATCCAATGCATTGTGTAACCGAATACATTTTAAGCAGGTGAACATTAGTCTTTAACGAACCGCATTTTAAAACTTATATTATCCGCCCCGATCGCTGTGACGTCTCAAATGCAACGCGGGATCTCTCCCTTTCGTTTCACCGCGGTGACAAAGTGTACAGTGTGCGTGCGCGCGTCTTTTATTTCTGTGTTTGTTTGAGCGAGCGCGTCTACGTGCCTGCACGCGCACGCGCACACGCGCACACGCACGTGCACACGCGTACACGCGCGACGAACACAGTTGCTGAACACGGGTGGATCTCCCGCTCGTCAATACAGGGTCTTTTGGCCCAAGTCGAAACACGCTCCGGAATCGATGGTAGGTGCTGAAGAAAGCGGTTACTGAGTGCTCCTGGGTTAAGTGCGGTCTGGAAGTTTGAATTTACGATTCTGTCCTCCCATGAGGGCCTATTACTTTCAGAGCCAGGCAGCACTGGGAGAGGGCTATTTATAGGGATTTATATTGTCTCCGTAGTCAATTATAATATTTTATAATTGCTCACTTGATTATTGCTCTGAAAGATGTGGCGTATATATATTATCTGATAGATCTGTTGGTACCCCTTGTCCTAATTTAAAGAAAAGTTCCACTCACGCTTCGACTTGTGTTGTGTAACTTCGCAGACCTGGAACGCTTATAAGCTACGACAGGTGTGAACATATATTATCTATCTATATATCTAAACATATAGATATAATATATTATATTATATATTATCATATATTAACAGTGACACTAATTACTTCATAAGTTGGATGACAGTATGCAGAGTGATAATGGACAGCAGAGGTGCAGATATGTTGCGCGAGTGTCACTTTTGTTTTAAAGGTGTCCGTCGTGCGGCAGAGCAAACCTTCCCGACAGCCTACAGGAACGCAGCGGCCTATCGACTGCGTACCGTTACCAAGTTTCCAAACGTCTTTGCAAAACGTGCGCCGCTGGTTAAACCGTTTCCATTCCCTCTAGAGTGTCAGAGACAAAAAAAAAAAAAAACAGTCGAATAATTTGGGGGCATTTAAGATCATCTTAGATTACAGTGCAAAAGTTCCTTGAGTTTTTCTTGAGGTCATTTGAGATGGTGGTTAAAGTCTAGCTTGGTTCCATGGTGACAGCAGAATTCCTCACGTTTCTTATCTTGTTGTCGCCATTGGGCCTAAATGAATAAATGCAAAGAAACCAACCCTTATCTTACTGTATAGTATTTGGTGCTGTTATAATATAAATTTCTGGAATTGGCAGAAAGACAGTTTCTTTAAACAGCTACATGATCCAAGAATTGAACATATATTTTGTTTCTTGCGTTACATTATGTACGGGAAGCTGATGCTATGTAGGATGTTCTACCTACATCTTAGCTAATAGTCGTAGGAATTTAATGTGTCCATTTGTTTTCAATATTGAAAAGCATGGCACAGAAAAATGTTGTTTAAGTCCAAAGTATTTTTGTTTTCCAGTACACTACCTTTGATATGAGAATGGGATTTGTGTGGCGGGATCATGGTAAGAATTTCTGCGTTCATACTATACATGTGTGTGTTTGGATATAAACGCGTTTCACAGGCGTTTCTCACCTTTTCGAGTTGTGCGTTCTGCTTGGACTTGTAGAGAAACTCCCCGACCGCCACGAAGACGGAGAGGACGAGTCCGGCGGCCAGGACGATGAAGATCCCGCCGATGTTCTGCACCCCCAGGGCGCTGGCCTCCTTGCTCTCCTCCTCCGGGCAACCGTTTCCCCTCCACCATTTCTCCTTCATCATGTGGAGCTTCCCTTCCTCCTGGAGCTGCAGAATGGCGATGGTGATCTTATCTCTGTACGGAGAGCCTGAGGGACCGAAGAGACACGTGATCTCAAGATGAGCAACCGCATGCGAAGAACACGGCAGACCTTTTATCTAGCTGAAGACTGAGGGAGACAAGTTTATTATTTATTTTATAACCTTTATTGACTATTAGCCTAAGGTTTTGTAAAACTGTGTATGTCCTTGTTAATCCATACTCTGACTTCTGAGTTAGCCAGTCTACCAAGCAGGCATGATTAGCAATAAATACATTTAAACTGCAAATTTGACAACATGAGGCATTTCACAATGCAAGTGTTTGTACATTCCATGTGTGTATGTAGATATATGTTGTTTAGCACATTTCAGGGTGCATTTCAGTACAATGTCCCAATACTAAAATATCACTAAATGACCCTCTTCCAAAACTACTAGCAGCACTAGGGCCCAGATATAATAAACCGATAAACCAAAATACATCCAGGGGACTCACATTTCCAATTGTTATAGCCACACACTTTATTACTCTAATTAAAACTGGTTGCGATGCTTAATTTGTGCTAATGTTTTCAGTATGAGCTGTTTCGTTTGGCATAAGAAATAAAGGCGTTCGCATAGCGAGCTTTGAAGTGCTCCGTTCTGCCCGCGTGAGATGTGCGCAACGTCTCAGCAGCGTTGGGAGAATCTCCCTCCTGGACCCCCGGGGGGGGGCCTCCTCCGCACACAGGTAAACAGATCCAACGCATTTCCACCTCTGCAGATCAAAACCAGTCACACGCCGAGATCCCTGATTAAACCTGAAGGGTGAAACCTTATATATATATATAAAAAACAACAACTCATGAGTTCTTCCACACCCCTTTTCATACGTATTTCCACTCTGCAAACCTCCCTGTGGTACACTATGTCCTATACGGCGCAATCAAGATGGTAACGTTGCCTGGATTATTTTAAGAAACCAATCGGGACCCGTGATCGCGTGTCAACTATGCAAGCCCAGCTCAGGGGAAAGAACCTTAGATTAGCAAACATTATCAATATGGTAGCTCTTCTATAACCATCTGTGTGCTTACTGGTTAGTATGCACAGTAGTGTGTAGTGGCCCCTAAAGAGCTTAAACAGGGACAATGATGAGCTGCACTCTCTGCTGGAACTCTGCTGGTAGCTGCAGCCCACAGGCTTGTGCCAGTGTAGATGCAGTCACAAGGCCACGTTTCAATACTTTAGATCTCTTATGTCCTTCATCTCTACCCGGGGGCTTCTGGCGTCTGCCTCTTTAGTCCAGAACGGTGCATTTCAAAAAGCATCTATCACCATGGCGATGGGAAGTGCGAGACATGTGCCGTTCTCATCATTCATTTCCATCTAAATACCTTCCCTTCACGTCGGCGACGGAACAACAGCCAGCGTGTGTCAGATAACTCACTTGCTCAGTCAAAGGAACAGGCAGCCTTGAAAGTCTGCCAACTCCACTGTATCAAAACAAATGGAAAGACCTCACCTATCATATCATAGAGAGAACGAACGTGATCATTTTTTTCCCCGATAACGTAAAAAGCCGATATCGCACGCAAGCCAGGTCTTTGCTAGTGAAACGACCCACATTTACACCGGCAACATGAACGAAACGTGGGGTCTAACGCGATACGCTGCCCGGTGATACGTTCATTAGACTGGAGTCCTGTGTCCCTCAGGTCTGGTTATAAAACAATTAAATATAATCAAATCATCATATCATCAATATAGAACATATAACAATCTCAGATGGTGCCACCTGTCGCGTGCGCTCCCATAACGTGAACATGGTCATTTTTCACATTTTGCTCTTTGTTATGTTCAATATAGATCATTTCAGTTTCACCTACAGTGAAATATACATACTTACCCTCTTAACTCATTCTGCTTCCTGCTCAATAGACTCTACTGAGGTAAAGTATTGATTCCAATATATTCTTTACTATACATTCTAGTGTGTTTAGGTCATATTACTTTATTCTATTTTACTCTACTATAATTGTTGCTTATTGTTTATTTTAATCACATGTGGTGCAGTATGTTTATTAACCTTGAAGTTGTTGCTATGTATGTGATTTTCCACGTTGCTGTAGCCATATAAATGAAATTATATTTATATATGGTTTGTATTATTTATATTGTACATACATTTAATATTGTACTTAACGCACACTATTTAAAAAGAGACCAAGACAGTTGTATTAATCTGGCCTCTTCCTGTGTTTCTCGTCCTGGACAATCTACGCTGCAAGTCCTGCTGTAGCCGGCGTCCTTCGAGTCTCACTCACTGGAAATTAAACTGTAGTCAGACGATTTCTGGAGTCTGGCTGGGTGAGAGACGGCGGGAGGTTTCGTTATGTTGTGTTTGTCAGTGATAAACAGAATATGCTAATTTGAGCACCGAAACCAGGCCTTCTCAGCATGGACGCCCATAAGAGAGGTGCTTAATCCTCCGACTGAGGCGGGAGTGGAGAGTGAAGTGACAGAACATGGGAAATCCTGAATAAGACATATAGCCGTAATCTGCGAGATCAAAGCAGAGTAATAGCACAGCACACCGATCCCTAATGCATTGTCTCTCAACGAAAAAACCTCCCCCCCCAAAACCCTGGAAATTCAAATGTGCTGCAACGCCTGGCACGCTGAGCACATGCATTTTTAGCCCTGCAAGAGCAATTCTCTTCTCCTTCTTTGTAGTACATCTCGAGATTTGTTTTGCATGTCGGGGTCTGGGGACGCACGCAAAAAGGAGAGCAAATAGATGTGTGTAAGTGTTTAAAATGATTACTTTCCGGGGATTCACATAGACTTGGAATGCCTTGTGTTTTATAAATACACAAGGCAAGCTCTCGTCTTGGGTTCCGATCTGCACTCGGATACTCCGGTGTTTTTCGAGTTCGCGCTCTCTCCAAGGCAGACGTCTTCATTTCGTCTTCGTTTTAGACGTCCCCCGTCTAATTCCCTCCTGCTCTCTCTCCTAGCCTCCTTCTGTATCTCCGGATGCGCACAGATCCCAGACAGGCGCGCGGGAATGAGGGGGGAGCTGGCGGGGAGCCGGGTGGCTGCTCCGGCGGCGGGGCGGGGTCACGGCTTTGGAGATGTTCCATCTCCCAGAATTCCATTCAGGTCTCCCTCCCTCGGGACAGACACACAGACAGACAGACCGAGCCGAACGACCCCGACGGGGAGCGGCGGCGGCGGCTAGCAAGCGCGGCCGCCTGGTGACAAGCAACGGAGGCAGCACCACCTAAGCACTGCGTATGATTGATACAGCCTAATGAAGCTAAATGAAGATTGATAGCGGTAAGGGAGACACAAAGAGAACGGGAGGAAGAGGAATAATGCGGGGGTCTCTGGAGATACAGTGGGGGCAGATGAAGTAACTGTGTGTTCACAACCTGGCAGCGCAACCTGGGCGAATAAAACCTGTGACAGATGTTGGCTGACATGGTACCGTCCATGACTCCGTTTAATGACCTCTCAAGGGGAAGAGGCCCTCCTGAATATACACGCGAATGCAGCACGCTTCGACATGAAAACGCACACACACACACACACGGAAAATGATCACAACATGGGTTCATCCCCTAAAACAAACTAGCGTGCAACAAGACTCATCCCAAAAGATCTGCTGTAGCTAGGAGAAGAGCAACCAACACAGCGACCGCGTGACGCAGCGCAGTGAATTTGCCTTTCGCTTTCCGGAAAACTAGTGCAATTATTTTATTCAAATATGTCGCAAAGATAAAAAGCACAAAAAAAAACAAAAAACGACAACGAACCTTTATGAAAACCTTTATGAAAGATCTTTTAAACGTACAAGCGGGTAAGTAATTACCCGCCCCTGATAAATAGAAAACATGTCTTTCTCCTTCACGGGTTTATGTGCTGCACTGAGAATCAATGGGGTTTACCAATGAAAGGGGTTCAATGCATCAAACATTCCATTAGAATGAGCTATGTCCAACAGCTGGGAGGTGAGCAGGAGTCCATCCATTACGGAGCGGAGAGAGCTGCCACAAGCACCGAGAACTGAGCAGCATTGCGCTATCAAGGCCCAGGTACTAATGCAGCCTGACAACTAGTCTCTGTTAAAGTCAATGAGATATATGCTAAATGGTCCGGTTATATGGGAATACGGCCTGCATATGGTAAAGGGTACTAAAAGGGTAGGATTAGCAATTTAAATACCTTGTTCTGACCGCATGTGAATGGGCCATGAGGGAGTAATGATGCTAAGCACCCCCCCCCTTCTTTCAGCGTGGACAATTTGTGTGGTGAACAACTAGCACAAAGACACACATGCACTTTTTTTTCCTTCTCTCTCTCTCTCTCTCTCTCTCTCTCTCTCACACACACACACGTTGTCACTCACACACTGCACATGCATGTATAATATAAAGAGTATGTTAAACATAAACACATAACACATTTTTACTGTGCACAGGAAACAGGGTGATGCAGGTACACTGTCATACACACACACACACACACACACACACACACAAAGGCACAAGCAGAAACCACTTGGGCATACAGACACATGTACACAGACAGTTCATATTCAGAAATATTCATAAGGAACAAATCACTCACGGAAATTCAATCACCCAGAGAAAATATAGCCTACCTCCAGCGTTTTCACACACTGCAAAACAGTCACTCAAATCACCCTCTCTTACTGACCGTGGGGCATAAACAAACAGAGGCAACTGACCTAGCCAAGCCACAGCGTCACAAAGGACCTTAATTCCTTATTCATCTCTAATGCAATTTTCTTACACTTTCCGAGCAAAGAAAAAAATGTGATGTGAGGCGTTGTTCACAACAAGACAAGATCTTCCAGCATCTTTCAAGTTTCCACTGCTTTCAAGTATTGTGTTCATCAGACCTGCATTCATTGAGAAAGCACGTTGCACAAAAGACACGGCTTTTCAAGGGGCATAAACATCGAAACAACAATTCTGCAATCCCTCCATAATGAACACGATACGGGATAACGGCAGCCTATGCACGAGGTCATTGTGTTAAGTTGTCTCCCAGTCATGTTTCTGAGAGATTCTCCCTCTCTTAACTCAGGTATTTAACCAGTTTTTTTTTTTCTTTTCATTTACAGTTGTTGCTGCCGGGGGCTGCGTGCGTAACAGGATTATGCCAATCTGCCGCTGAGCTTCATAATCAAATGCTGCACCTCCGCACACAACGCGCAATGTGCCGCCCTCCCTATTCATTGCTTTATTGATGCCAGAAAGTTCTCTATATTCTTCTTCCTGGCTGGCTCGCCCCGGGGCCTCTACTTCTACACATCCCTCCATACGAAACTCCACCATCTGGGATAACAACAGCTGAACACAATATTGGAAGAGAGGATGATTTGGTTTCGCGAGCATTGTTATCACAGAACAGCAAATGTATTCCTGGATTTATACTTGGTTGAATAGCATCTGACAACTTGAGAGATATATTAAATATATGTTATGTGAAAATAATTGAGCTTAATTGGTCTCGGGTAACATATCAAACAGAAATAGCTTCACTGTATTTTTTTGTTTGGTTTTTTTGCAGCGGGACTGCATTGACACTGCCTGGTGTGTTATGACGGTCGCATACGTACCCATGGGGGTGCCCACTCCATACGCTTTGGAGTCAATGAGGCCTCCGATTTGGGTGAGGTTGCAGTTGCGCTGTGTGACAAACTCGATGGTGGTGGACTCCATGAGGAAGGCGTAGTCCGAGGTGAGCACGCGGTGAATGCCCTCCTCTGCGTTCTTCACCATCACAGAGTGCCTCCGACTGCTCATGAACTCCCACATCTTGTCGTACGTAGAGATCTTGGTTTTCTATCAGGAGACACGGGGTGACATTGTGAGCGCTTGGTTCATCGCCGGAAACAAAGCGGCCACCTGCGACTCTTTCCGTTTCATTTGTCCATCCTTTCATTTATACATCCTTGTGTAGTCAAAGGTTAATGAGGAATTATTTTACACTCAACCATAGCAGAAGAAAGGACAAAAAAAAGAGCTTTACAGGTAGACACTGACACAAGAAACAAAGACTCATTGCTCATTTAAGTAATTAAGTAATTAAGTTTCATCAGAAAAACAAATTATTTCACAGAAACCTTTGTGCTGTACCATCTGCTGTCTAACTAAATCATTATCTCTTCTGGGGGAAATATAGATTAATCGAAGAAGAACATGCTATTCAACAGCAACATTGTGATTGTATGATTGGTCATCTATGCTATCTATATGTTGCTGCTATAATCTTAAGCAGTCGCAGCGGTGGTTTTTGTCAGTAGTTGTGTGCTTGACTCTCAGCACCTGTAATCTCAGTGAAAAATCCAACGGTGCATTACTCTCCAAGGGACCCGATTTGAAGCCATTTTTTGAAGCCATTTGAAACCTAATTAAGTCACATTTTCAAGGTCCTGCCCGCCATTATTGTGTGTAATGACTTTTCGTGGCTGGTCGATATTTTAGATCAACTGGGTGATTTGCGAAGTGCCTATCAGAATCTTTCGGAGTCACCCTTGACAAATCAGACGATTGAGCATGCAAGCTAGAGCCTGCTGATAAGGCGAGAGCAGCGGCCCTGAATACACGGAGAGTCTGACAACCACCTAAACCTGAGCAGGGAGCCGAGGTGGGCTTCCCCCAGCCAAAGTCTCCACGCAGGGATCCGGAGCTGATCACACAAAACCTATAAACAGCGTTGGAGAAGGCAGCGGGTACAGAGCACAAGCGGCTGTTAAATTGAAATCGCAAACAAATCCAATAATAATCTATAGCATTGCCGAGATATGTTGCATTTTCTTTTCTTTAAGCGAAGTCAATCGGAATATTATAACTAGCAATGCTGCTTATTTTCTTTAATAATTTAAAAACCTCGCAGAAAAAAAGGCTTTTTCGGCTGTCCGATCTTCTCACATCATCACCTGTCTAATAAAGGTTTCATCTCGTTGCTCTGTTGAGAAATCGTGTCTTCTTTCCAGAGGCATTCGGTTCCCAGTCTCTCGAAGGAGCCGGGGCTGATTAGAATAGAGAGCTGGCTAATCTTTTGATCATATTGAAGTGGCCCAAGATTAGTCATGCTATACAATCTACCCCTGTATCCAGATATGTGCAAAGGATTTCAGTTGTGTGTTGTAAAACCACCTAAAACGCAACCATCTTTCTGAGGAAAAACTAGTGCTACACACAACAGCGGCCTATCAAGTGATTACAACCCAAACGAAAAGATACTCAGGTGGATTCTAACCACAGTTAACACAGAAACACAACTGGGGTGTGAGTGAATCGTCATGAGCTAGTTCGTAGTTTGTGCGATTACATGCAGATTACACAAGTGAATTTCTTACACTTTGTTGCAATTTAGATCTGGTGTGATCCTTTGTCCACAAATATGTCAGTATTGCAAATACAATATACACTACTCCACCTAATCTTAATCTCTGAGCAATAGTGGATACCTGCATGCAACCCAGTCGCCAGAACACAATGTTGGCACTGTATGTTTCTGCAAACCCCGGATACGTCGAAACTCAATGTTTCTGAACCAAAACCGTGTTTCATATCAACAATTCTAGATACATGTATATCAACGTTATTGAGGCACTTTTGGCGTTTTGAGGGAATAGAATGAGGGTAGGCTATAATAACCATTTTCTGGTTATGAAATAACATAAATTATATATTTTATTACACACACCATGTATTTCGAGCGTGTGGAACGATGAGCTGCATTTTTGTTTGGAAACCCCGAGACCCCCAGTTCTCAGATGTGCTTCTTTAAGGCCTATGGCCATAATTTAATTGCACGCATATTTCCTGTATTTTATACGAAATATGAACAAATTATTCTTAAGGAATTAATCGTCATCTGGGTTTGTATAAATGACACTTTACATACAAACTCACAAACTCGTAAACTGTGCAACATACAGAGAACGTGCAACATTATAAACATTAATTTACCTCATCACAACATCCTGTTTTTTTTTAAAGATAAAAATTTTTAAAGATAAATGATTTTATCCGGCTTTCATTCCAAAGCCCAGCGCACTCGTTGCCATAGTGACGCTGCGTACTGGCAGCTGTCGTAAATAGTTTTTTTGGCATCCATGGTTATAGAACCGTGGTTTTTGGCATCCATACATCCATGGTTATAGAACCGTTATAGAACCGCATCATAGCACCGCCTGCATCATTGCATTGTGATGTGTCGGAAGTTCAACCTCTCTCTACTTGGCTCGCACACTATTCGGAAAAAAAAAAAAATCACAAAACGAAACAACGCACGGCTAACGTTATACGACCGAAATTAATGGGGTTTTTTAATATTACGAAGACATGCTGCATTGATTTGATTGTATTTTGATTCTTTTTATTGTTCTCCATGAGGAGATGACAGAAGGCGATAAGGGGGATTTAAGGGACTCGCACTGATCTCACAAGCAATACAAAGCCAGAAATGGGAAGTATTATAATAAAAATGTACAGACCAAAATCATCGTAATTCGCATCAAATACTGACACGTCGATCCGGACGGTAATAGAATGAATGATAGAATGATAGAATGCTAATATAGGAACTTTAAGAAGTTTAAGAAAATGTTTCACATCGAAATAATATAAGAGGAACACATCTGCCCTCTGATTGGTCGTCGCTTGACTCTGTCACTGCTCATTTGCATAAAGTTGAACTTGGCTCGACTTTATTTTGTTGCCAAGTCGCGGCGAGTTTGTCGCTCCGTGTTGCTCAGCGTAGCCCAGCAACCATTGGAAATGAATGACTTCCGGCCTCTTTTTTTGGTAACTTTGCGTCAGGCCACGCCGTCGTCCCTGGCATCATAACTACGGAGCAGGGGAGCATATCCCGTAGCAGGATATCCGGTAGTGTGATGTCAACACAAAACGCCAAAACAACAGAGTCAGATCACGGAATGTCCCTTTAAAGCCTGGGACACACCGGCTGAGGGAGCGGCGCGGCTCAGCTCCGTGTCATCTAGAGATTCGGAGTCGAGCCTATTTTTTTCATAGTCATATTGACAGTACCAGCAACGTTACATAACTGACACATTTCACTGTAGTTTTGTAGTGTTTATTGTACCGTGTTTTGATGTGTGGAGGTGTTTTTAATGTTTGAGCGTGGTTTCGTCTTGCAGCCATGACAAAAGATGAATTTTTGCTTGGAACAGACAATAAAGTTGATCTAATCTAAGTTGATCTAATCTAATCTAGTTTCAATGTCTATATCTGTAGAATATGTCACAGACATGAAAAAAAATATGAATATCTTTTTGTTAACTCAGCACTACCCCAGTACCCCTTCTGTCTAAACTAAATATAAATTAAATTAATAATTAAATTAAATGAAATTATATCCCATGGCTATTATGGCCATAATCAAAGGCAAACTCAGTGTAGACAGACAGGGGCTGGCAGCGGCGATGCTGTCTGTGTGGACACCACATGCGTGCGAACCGCAGCAGTTCGGAGAGGTCGCCGTCACGCTCTGTTGCAGGTGGCGCGCCCCGGGTTTAAGGCGCGGCCATTTCCCCCTGAAACGGTGCTGTAAATATAGTCATATAATCCTGCTAACTCCAACTAAGCCTGCGTTTTTGCAGGTTTGAGCTTAAAGACATGTCGCTGTATTAAATGGTTAGGCTACATTTGAAGCCTGCTTCAAGCAACAAAAAAAGAGAGACCACAAAGCCACTGACAGCAAGTAGAGAACTGCGCTCCAGAGGCCAGTTCATGCTGACAGCCTGTTCCCGAAAAATGAAGTTAATATCAAACAGTGTGTGGGTTGAACTGTCATCTGTCATCCAAATTCATGTGTCCAAGCCCAAAGATGTTCTACACAGAGGCAAAATAATCTTTTGACTATGAAACACGAATACGCACGCGTGCATGGGCACAGCACACACATTAATATATGCTATATGTTCCATACGAAGTCATAGCTGTCACTATTCAGAGCACGAGGTCCTGACACAGCTTTATGCTCATTTTGTATGTCATGCATAAACCACATATTTAAATCCCATCAAACAACCAAAAGTCAGTTGCAGAGCCACAGAAACGCCTTACAGGCCCTGTCAGACAGCTTCAAGTATTTCCTACAGGAAGTTAAATTTTACTTCTTAAAAAAAATAAGGCTAATTGTTCTCTCCTCCGTGCTTGTTGTGCAAGGAGGGGCCTGGGTCAGCAAGTCTCGAAACACATTGATCAGGTAACCGCTCACAATAACTAAGGAGCCTATTTTCTGGCCAACACTGCAGAGTCAACAAAATAACAAATCAAACATAAATTGGGCTCTGGGACCTTGGGAATAAGCAAACAAAACTGCACAGTAATCATAATCATACCAGTTGAAATGAAATACTTTATAGAAAACGTCTTCATCCCTGCACCGTGGGCAAGACGCTCTTAGTTAAAGATGTACAATTGCAATTATCTAATGATAGTCATCAGCAAAGAGGCTACAGTTGTAGTGATATCAGACGACTGGATGATCCTGGGAGTGAGATGTTAGGGGTTCGTTAGCTTTAATATAAGCATTCTCAGGTTCAAAAGCGTATATTCAATATTCACCGTGCCCAGAGGTAACAGAGTGGTTAAGTTACTGTAGGCCTGTGCTTCCTGTGGCCTAGGATCAGATCCTGCCAGGGCCTCCCTAGTTCCCCATTGACTCAAGAACACACTTGAATGTGAGTGGCCTGCTGTTCCTACCTCCTGTGATTCTACACATACAAAAGTCTGTCCTGTCTTAATGAAAGCTTTTAATGTCTGAAGCTTTTAATGTTCTTTTTTGCAATTTGCATCAGTTTGACGTTATTGAGTTGCGGGCAAGTTTCAACGACCCTTAACGTGTCGTTTTTGGTGTCGGACACACCGATTAAAGTGGCGATCTCGAAGATCTCCCGTTTCGTTGTCTTTGGCGGCACCTGTGGCGAAAAGCGGTAACTGCAGGTGTGTAATTGGACCTCACTTCAGAGGGAAAACGCGTCACTAACGCTAATTTGAACGCGCGGCGGGGAAGTCGCCACAGACACCCGGTTCTTAATACTCATAATACTGCAAATGCAAGGACTTTCATCAGTTGTGTTACCTCATTCGGCGATAGATAGTGACTTAACAGACATTTATTTAAATG
>OMKK01032326.1:0-21977 GCA_900302305.1 Polymixia japonica | reverse complement strand
TGTCAAAATCACTTTTAGAAACGAAGTTAGAAGCTATTTTGATCCCATTACTATGAAATAACAGCCAGCCTCCCGTCAGGACCTTCCTTTCAATGTTGCAGTTCTCCTTCAATCCACCAGAGGGCGCAAAGGACAGACAAACTCTCTTACACATTATTTGAAACCATTTATTGCTTTGAGATGATTCAGGTTGAATAAAATAACTGATCTTCTGAAAATTGTTGTTTGGACTGTTATTGATTCCAACTGCCTGTGTCAATAATGGCCTTGACATTTTTTGTCCAATGAGCGCATTCGATAATATCGCCAAATAATACAACTTCACATTGTTTGTATTTGAAAGAACATCTTACATCCCTCCATGTATGAATTCAATCAATTGGTATCACCTTGATTTCTGACACATTACATGTGGTTGGAATAAGATCAGTATTGTGGAAATACTGGTACTGGTTCTAACCCCTCCCTTTTTGTTAGTTACATTTATTGAGAGTATGGACAATCAGTTTTGATATTACTTACAGTTTGTGTTTGGAAGTGGAAGTGCCATCAAACTGAACATTTGTTGATTGAACTGTTTATTAATAATATATAAATAATTATTATAACCATATATACACACACATGGTAACTTTCCAAAATGTCTTCACATAGTTTCATGTACATCAGAATTATGAACGCTAAAAATTTGCCTTCAATAAACATTGTTTTGAGTGCCCACACACACTTACAGTCTGAACAAGCAAAATGCACATCAAACAGAAAGTCTTAAAAAATAATGATATTGTAAACTCATATCCAAAACATACTTGTATTGCATTACATCAAAATGTAAGTCAAATTATTACGAGGCAATCAGCGAACTACAGATAATACTTTTTTTGAAGCAGCAACCAAGGCATTTACGATGAAAAGTGAAAGTTGACAAAGCAAATACTAGAAAAATACCAGTTTTGAGATGTGTGCTCCCTTCACACAAAGTATATCACTTTCATAGAAAGAATGAAATAAATGTGACAACTGTTACTCAAAGAAAGGAAACAAACATGAACAGGCAAAAACGGATGAAGATACAACTCTGAAACTAACAGCCTAGCAAAGAAAAGATTAGCTTCAAAAATCATCTGCCAGAACAATTGTGCTTTCATTTAATAACACTATAATACTAATTAATATAACTAAATCTTGATGTTTGAAAAGTTCTTTGCGTGTGTGTGTGTGTGTGTGTGTGTGTGTGTGTGTAAACAGCAGCAATATCTACAGTTTAGAAAAGTGCTTTCTTTACTGTGGAGATTTCAAAATGCAGTCATGCTATTATTACCAGTGATACAATGAGCCAGCTCATATCATTGTACTCTACTGTACATTCTACTGTACATGTCATACAGTGTTCTACACTTCACTTCATAGATTAATAGTGCAAACAATCCTAAAGCTTAAAGCAGACCTTGACGCTCTCCTGACATTAAATAAGGCCTTAAACAGAAGACTATATGAACCACATAGCTGCTCTAACTAGTATCCTCTATCATCTGAAGGAGCTGTTTCAGTCATGGTCTCAGCATCACCCCAAATATGATATAAGGCTTAGCTGCACCGTCAGGCAAACAAGTGGCATTGCAAACAAATTGTATTTTCATAATAAAACTCTGTCAGGTTTACATTCTATTGCTGCGCCTCCATTGTCTAAACAAGTGCTTGAAGATGTCCTTTGCATATGCATACTTACAAATAGCTGGTGCACGTTATGAGAAAGAATAACAGGTTTATTTCTACATTCAGAAACCAACAAGCTAGAGATATGCTCTCTGGGATAGAGACTCTTCCAGTAGGTGTGAATATAGCTTTAGTCCTCCTGTGAGAATAGAGACTTATATTATTTTATATCTCAGTCTTATATTTTTTGGACAATAGTCAGAATAAAGCAGTAAATTAGCCAAATTAACCCATGTAGGTTAGCGTTAGCCATACGCTGAGAGAAAAGCTGTCCAAGACTGACTCATGAGTTCTCCTTCCTAAGCGACATCAGTATCATCAGTATGAGTGAAATGAGAGTCTGTTTCGAATATAGCAAGGCGTCTCTCCGTGTATGAGCATCAAGCGGAGTTGTTTTTCATGCACAGAGCGTTTACTCTAAATGATACCGATCGCGTAGTTTTAATAAATGGTCCCAGAAAGTATATCCCACGCTAGGGTGGCATCAGGGTTCTCTCCACCAGAGCACCAAGGAAAAACGTCAATACCCCAGACATTTTCACTACGTTGGAATGTAAAATAATCTGACCGTTTTTAGGGGCTATAAACTTGACACTGAGGCGTTGACACTGAAAACATCAGCAGTATTTAGCTATTTGGGAAATAATACCCAGAATGTTATGCAAAAACTATTGCTCCACATTAAGTTGATTTCAAGTGCAGCTTTGAAGACACACAGCACAGATGACACTGCGAGGTCCGGTAGAGGTGAGAGCATTCACAGTATCTACAGAACTAGCTGTAGAAGCATCCTTACATGTGGTAATACCAGCCAGACGGAATCAGAGCAGCTCCTCAAGACAGACCTCAGCGATGGGCTCCCTCCAGAAGCAGAAAGAGCTGAATTCTGGGAAACTGAAGGTAGCACTCTGTTCCTTACTTCGTAAAGGAAACACGTGCTCCACTAGTTCGCTCAGCCGACTGTACCTGCAAAGTGACGGATCAGGGCAATGTGAATGAAGCAACTTTCGTCCGAGAGAAACATCTGGCAAACCAGGACAATGACTCGACTTGACAATGACTTGGTTACTTACGATGTCTTATTGCCTTTGGTTTGCTCGAGTATGAGTTCGCCTTTGGGGTTCACTGTGAATATACGGCACACCGGCACACCCACTTGCTTGTAGGCAAACACGTCCTTTAGCACAAATACAAAGGCAAAAAGGTGTTTTTGAAGCAATTACATCTCCGTACAGATTAGCTCGTATCTCTTAGTGTGATAAGCGAATCTCAGGTAGTGGCCTCTTAAAAATTGGGAATATCCAGTTTAGCGACACAGAAGACAGAAATAGGAGGCTTAAGAAAATGTCTTGAAAGAAACAAAACAAATAAACAAAATTGGTTCACTTACATTTTCTCTATTGCCAAAGGCTGCATAGAAGGGGTGTGTGTTTGGGCAGAACAGGTTCCTGATGTCTGTGAGGCATTCGATCTTGAACTTCTCAGGCTTCTTTTCAATGACCTCCCTGACAGAGTTCAAGACAAGGGATCAGAGACTCGACCTCTGAGTCTGACTCTACTCTACTCTACTTGTGATATAGACCTAGAATTCTAGATACTCGTTTTGGATTATTTGTTCTTTGTTGCCGTTTTCATTTGTCATTTAAAGTTGGTGATAAAACTAACATTTCAAACTGCTTCAAAGTTTGAAAGTGTTATGTGCCACTGTGACGCATTTTGGAAAGAGCTCCTCGAAATAACAATGCTCTAACGTGCTTTGGTCTTTACCCACGGAGCCCACAGAGCAAATGGACGTGTAGGTAGAGATCTTACCTGTGAAAGGCAGAGAAGAGGCTACTAGGTGACAACATGAGGGGTCCTCTGGGCAGGATTGTTCCCCGGTCATTGACCCAGTGAAGGTAGCCTCTCGTCATGTCAGCCATGCCAATCGCTCGGGCTGAACAGTACAGGAATTTGTAGCCGTTCCTGTCGGAGTCAGAGATTCAGTGATCAAACTCACACTGAATAGATCCCGGTTTAATAGATCGGTAGCTCAATCTTCTTTGATTCTGTTATTAAGCGTTTAGCATATTTTATACTATTACGGTTATTATGAAAACCAGTATGGTGTCTGTCGTTGAGGCTTACTCGTGCACTGAGTGGTAAAGCTTAGCGATTCCTTGATGAGTCCAGTCCTTCCCAAGCTGAGGCAGAATCTGCCCAAACACATCTGACCTGGGGAGGAAGAGCGTTGAGATGTTTTAATTTTAACCGTCTGTAATGGTAGCTAATGAACGAGCTCCGTCTTGTAAAAGACTTGAGACGCGTCCAGAATAATGCATTATGAAGGATAGCGTTGATAATGTGCTGAAGCAGAATCTAATTAACTGACTAGCAGATCTCCTACTTCAACTAGCGGCTGTGGGATTAGAAGATCATTAGCAGACCAGGACCTCTGCCAGTAATTCCCTGATAGCAGTTGAGGGCCGTAACATTGAGGCAGCGTAGGGTCTGAGACTGGAGAGAGACATAATGAAGCGCTTAGAAGAGTGAGACTCTGCCGTACTTGGTGATGGTGCCGTCGATGTCGGAGATGATGACCTTGTCGTCCCATTTCCACAGGTAGATGGTGCCCTCGCAGCGGCAGGTACCCTGGTACTGGGTGGTGATGCTGAAGGTGACATCATTAGGCCCTTCCCTCAGCTTCAGGCTGGCCTACAGATCAGTTCAAGTCATTTTTTATTTATATATCACTGTAAAACACAGAACCAAGTACCAACCAAGTACAAAGACGTCAGCATGTCCATTCAGCCTTTTGGCAACATTTTGTTGGTACTAATATCATGTGTGCACAGGTCGTGCAGAGGACTAAAATCCTATTTTATATACCAATTTATGCCATCAATACTAACTCCACCGCCTGTAGATACTGTTGTGAGTGAGTTAACTTAGAAGGTAAAACTGGGATCCAGGGAGCGACAACATGATTACTGATCTAACATCAGTTCTGCGTTCTTTTAATTTCAGTGCACCCATCGGTGCTCAGGGCAACTTCTCTTGACGGGGGCGTGTCAATTTCAGCCTGGCAAAAAAAACGCTTTCTAATTCCAGGGCCAAAATTGGCGTAGCCTATGCCTGGTAAGCAAGGACCGTGCAAACCGTCAATACCATGAGTGAGTAAGTGAGCGAGTGAGTGAGTGACCTGAAATGACCACTTCCTGAAAAACAGGTTTATAAAGGGAGAGAGGAGCGAGGAAAACAGGTAACAGATAACAATATGAGCTGCATCAGCAGGTACAGTATCAGTGATCGTGGCTCTTACTATTTGGTTAGATGACAGGCGGAGGGACTTCTTGTAGGCGGGACAAGGTGCTGGCGCCGGGCCTTTGGTCTGCACGCGCTCAGTCAGCGCCACGGCCGGTGCCACGGCGTTCAGTTCCTTTGACTCGTCTTCGCTGGAGGACTCTCCTGTTTTCTGCCTGCGGGAGAAACATGAGATTTCTCTGCTATATGAGCACTGAAACACTGTGAAAGACATTTGATTAGAGTGATTAAAGACATTTTACCAAAGATAAGAAGATGGGTGTAGTGCCTCATCGTCATTCAACACTGCATAATCATTTATATTCACAAGAGGGCAGTATATCACTGCCTCTACCTTACATGGCAGTTGAGACAGGGTATTTTGGTTGAAGACTTCTGCATTTAGATAGAAATTGACTCAATAGTTAAGGAGTGTTAGACACTGGGTTTGCATGTTTTCCATTGTTTTGCTAGGGAAATTCTTGTTTACACATATAACTGAGGTCATGACTGAGGTCATGAGCCAGAACATCACTGCTATCTGACTAATTTCCTAATCCAGCCTGGGTAGGTCCTGTCTGATACACAGTGCCTGTGTTGCTGTGTCATTATGAGCTGGACAGGGAGGTGTTGCTGACTCACTGTGGTGCTGGGGCCTGGTGGAGAGCAGGGCTCTCTCTGTTCAGGGACTCCTGGCTGTCCAACTTAGTCTCTGAGGACTGAGGAGAGGAGGATTCAGCATTAACCGTGTTGAACTTAGATAAATGTCTAGAATTAGAACATCATTTACAGTGGGGGATAGGATGGAAAACTCCTTTCATTGCTAAAAAGAAAAAGATCCGCCAATAATATTGCAGAACAAGCATGTGACGCTGACTCAGGCTTTTGCCCAATCGGTTCCTCATTTGACTAGACTCATTTCCAATTCAAACCTAAACAAACGCTATGGGATTCCCATGGGTTTCCCAATACGAACAAAGGAATTTGAATGTAAATAAAGTGACAGCAGAGGGACAACTCATGTTACGCAACGACTACGGACGGAAAAATAAATAACCAAACAGAACAGCACCTGTTTTACGCTGCTCTTCCTCCAGAACCACCAGCGGCCAGACTTCTTTGGCATTTTCTCCTTCACCCAGGCCTCCTCCGTGGCCTGACATTGACATAAACGATTCATGTGTGAATGAACTGAATATTTAGATATTAGTGCATTACACAGTACATTACAAACACGTTAGTCTGGTGGATACCTTTGGTAAATTCTTCTGAAAAGCCTGCATACTAAGTATCAGTGGTGCTGCCAATGTCCAGTTGTAGTATCTGTAAAAATTAAGTTTCGTTGGTATAATGTGCAAATTCTCAGATGGTTATGACAAATTAATGAATTGTATCTCTTCCTGTGAATTAGCATGCTGTTAGGTTTTTGTTGTTTTGTGAATGTGAATTAGTATGAACGTGATGACTCACCGGTTTGCAATTCTAACCACCAAATTGGGATTGTCGATAATGGCTGGATTCTCTGCAAATTCGTGATACGTGATCATGTGCTCCATGAATTTTTCTGGAATGAATGTTACATTAAAAGCTTGTTATAATGCCGTCCCTCTCTGCTTACCCCCATTATTAGAACTGTTATTAATTAATTTAATTAATTACAGTGTCTTAACAGCAAGTTTAATGTCATTACACAGAGGATAATTTATATTAGATTTAATTAGATTAGATTTTAATTTGTCCTCAAGGGGAAATTCCCTAGCCATAGGTGCATCCATAAACAGCTGTTACAGTTATAGATCACATGATGGAGTAATACTGGCATAACACAGAGA
Organism: Polymixia japonica; assembly: GCA_900302305.1. Lineage (NCBI taxonomy): Eukaryota > Metazoa > Chordata > Actinopteri > Polymixiiformes > Polymixiidae > Polymixia > Polymixia japonica. The sequence continues at coordinate 15,147 of OMKK01032326.1, read as the reverse complement.
CATTCGCATAGACCAACACACAGATCACATGACCAGGAAAATACAGACATCACATAGTGACATTTCACAGTGTCACAGAAGGGAGTCTCTATGTAGGGGTTTTTGGGGGATTGCTGTTAAGATACTATTCAATGCAGCTTTCTGGGTGGAGTGAGACGTTTTACCTTTTGGAATCTCTGAGTTCTCACCGACGCCCCCGCAGAGTGACAGAGTGACATCCGGCAGGTCACCAGCCGAGTCTGACAGACACTCCGTTCCGCTGTCTGCCGCCGCACTCCCCACAGACTGGGGGGACTGGGAGCCAGAGCGCCGCCCCACCTCCACCCAGTGTTTAGGAACCTGCTCTGACTCACTGAAGCACACACGCACGCACGCACACACGCAGACAGGCAGTCCCACGTCACACACGAAGAGAGCTAACGCTTTTCAAATTACTGATGTAAATAAGAGATGTTGTTTATTCCTACAGTGCAGTCAGTTTAGAGTTTTTGAAGTCAGTTTTCATCACATCTGCTGTGTGATGCAGCCATTCTGCTGTGGCCTGTTCCCGCTACATTGGTGCCATTTTGTTTCATTGAGACAATGAAATATAAACCCGCCCCAAAAAGAACAACTGAATTTTACTTTACATACAATGGCCTAGATATAGGAAAACAGTTATGCTTAATACTACAGTAGTTTCAAGTGACATCGATTCTGGTTCACTGATTCAATGCTTGTCAAAAATAACAACGTTGATTAGCTGACTAATTTGCGCTTCTGTTGACATTAGATTTGCAGTATGTGCTAAGTTAACATTCCTATAGGGTACTATAAAACTTGGCTTCAAAGGCACCGCCTCTTCCTGGCCCCCACTTCCAAATATATCAACCGTATGACTTTGCTCCAATCTGCAAGGCATTTAAGCAATATTATGGTCCCAGCAAATTCAGTTGTTTACTTTGTTTCAGTGGCCTGGGTGTCAGTTTTTGCTAGCACCATCCCTTTCCCTGGAAACACTTATGGGTCTGACTAATACCTGGAAAACAATGACACACATCCCATAGTTAACATGAGATTCCTATGCAATGAAAACTAAATTTAGCAACGACCTAGCAACAGAGACGTTTTCTAGTCCCAGCTGAGTCACGCATGTAGCTACTAATGTCTCAGGTTTGATAGCGATACTCTGTCACGGTGGAAATATGAATAGTTTGTATCAATGGCGGAGTAATATTCATAGTGATGAGGCATTTTTCATTTGCGCATGGCTAGGTGTGCTGTTATGCTAATTTGAGCACGGTTGGAATGTCTAGTTGACCAATCAGTCGGAACAACCCATTGTATAATCTTCACCAGAGCATCTGGAAGGTCTGGTTACAAGATTAGTATAGTCCGGGTTCGTACCTTTTAGGAAAGTACCGAGCAACAACGTCAGGTTCAAGCGCAGTCAGATCATCCAAGTAAATGTCCTCAGGCCCCTGGTGCTGGCTCCTCTTTCTCACACCTTAGTCAGAGGAAGACAAGACACTTCTTTTGAGAAACAGCTGATTTTGTCTTTTCACTTCCTCTAACATCTGCGTGTGAATGAAAAGCCCCTGACAGAAAAACATGAGTCCCGGCCCTTATGGGAACCACATCCTTCCTGTTAACACAGGCTGAGTGTAGATTACACTACACTGTCTATGACTTTACTGAGCACTTTTTCATTTGATGTACAACTATATTGGCCATTGTAAACAAATTCATTGTACCAATATGGAGTTAATGTATACTCTATGGTGCTAATGTATACTGCAACTCCTTCAAGTTATGAACATGTCGTACTATCAAACACGTGCACACTCTATCATAAGACTGGACAACTATAGAACACATTTTGTCATTTAAGACGTAGTTAGTGTACCTCTCGTCTCGGAGGGGGAGTCGGTGGCTTTGGAGCCGGGTCTTGTGTCTGGGCACACGGGCGCTATGTCTCCGGCCACGTGGCCCACGAGATTGCCGGCAGATCCGCTGTCCCTGCGGCTGGGCGGTGACGACGTCCACCTGGCGACACGCACTGGTTTGGAAGTGCAGGGGTCAGATTTAACGGGACACGGTTCAGGTATAACGCTGCCGGACGCTGGTATTGAAGGGCTTGGCCCAGGCCGAGGCGTGTATGTACTGTGCATGGAGTAATGGGATTCTGATAAACCGTCCGGGGGCTGGGGTTTGGCGCGGAACATCTCGGGTTTGGGGGTCCGAGGCTCTGGCTTGACAATGGCGCAAACAGGATCTACGGACCTGTCCTGCTCTCTCGACTCTGCCTCCATGGCCTCCGAGCTGAGGATGACCCGGAAATGTGTACTCTCTGACGGAGTGATGCTCAGCTTCTTTGGTTCTGCTCTGTCCTTCTTGCTGACCTGGGGATGAATGACAGTAAGAACAGCGTCAGACACTGTATAAAGATCCGTGCCCTTACGAAGGTTAGCGTTTACTCAAAGTATACGGGAGGAGACGAGCCACACCCTGGTGGATTCTGGAAACTCCCCCCAGGTCCACTGCATGTGGGACTCTGCCCTGAGCAAGCCCTCCGCCGGCTTCACCATCAGCTCCGAGTCGCTCTTTGGGGACATGGGCTCCGTCAGGTCCCTGCTGGAAGAGGAAAACACCACATCACCTTTAACTTCTCGTCTGAGCACTTTATTTTATGGCACTCTGTGCTGTTTGTTTTACTAAAGTGGAAGGACATAAAATTGTATTGATCCTCTCTGCTTGCCTGAGCTATGTCAATATTTGGATGGGCTGATAGTGGTAGAATAAGCGGACCATACCTACTGAGGGGGGACCAGTCTCCATCAGAAAAAGGGTAGCTATCCCATTCCAAGGTGCTGAGGGGGGAATGCTGCTTGAGTTCCGTGGTGTCCTTCACTGTGGAAAGAGAGGACACCCTGAGGGAAGACAAGACATCGCGTCAGGTTTAGACTACACCGACAGACCTGAACTAGCCCTTACGATAGCCAACTATCAAAATTCAGCTTGATCAAACTGAGCCGGTCCGTTTACCTCCCGTTGTGCGTGTTGTGCTCCTCGTCTGAACTCAACTCGCAGACGTCCAGCTCGGCCCCTACGGGCGTGGTCTGTTCCTCCTTGCGGGGGTCCGCTTTGTGCTTCTTCCTGCGCCTCCTCTTCTTCTTGCCTGTTGTGCTGGAGGTGGACTGGTGGGTGCCTTGAGCGGCTTCCTCCGGAGCCGGGGGCTGGCCGCCCTCCACAGCGGGCCCCCCGGCTCGAGAGTCTCTGCTCCAGAACAGGGCCTGTTCTGTAGGGATGGGCGAGGTCACCAGGTGGGCTGGGACAATCTCCTGTGTTTCGGGGAGAAAAGAGGAATCACTAAGGAGGATGTTTAACTGCTCTCAGAACTGATCTAAGTCGTCATGGTGATGGTGTGTACGCGTTGTCTTCTGTAATTATGTCTTGTCTGGTTGTTTTTCTTTTATATATGTTTTCTTTTCTTTATGTGTTATAGGGCCCCTCAGAAATGGGATGCTTCATCTCAAGGGGCTTATCCCGCCAACAATTATAAAATGTCAATATACTGTATATCTATATGCACCATAGTGGAAGACAGGATCAGAGTTTTGCTGAAACTCAACATGTGTCTGTTATATCAACCCTGCTTTCATGTACAGTAGACAATACTCACGTTGTTCTGCTCTGTTTCCTGAACAAAAAAGGCTTCTCCATTGTCTCCGAGCTTCATGTGCAGCTCTACAGGTTCCCCATTGATCTCGATGTCAATCTGCCGAGTCAAACAAAACGTTCTCATTCGCAAGACTATGCCTGTGGGAAACACAGAATAGGACAGCGCTGTCTGCTAATTCAGCTAAGCCAACCTTGATACTAACTGATTTTTAATGGGATTTGTTTACAGGGGGGAACACCTTATGTATTCCATACCGCCATTCAAGGATGAAAACTGGGCCACGGGATTAGCTGCAGTATTAGAGTTAAGCCATAACGCTGGTCGTATTTTATGACTCAGACAAGCTACAACTTAAATCCCTCAAGTAAACAAGCAATCTTCAACCCTGCACCGGGCCGACACAATGAGGTTGTAAAAAAATACTATTAATAGCTATTAATATTAACACCAAACTACACACACTACAAGTTTCCTTCCAGCTCTACATTGATCAAAAGGTGAAGAAATTAAACTAAAACACCTAGTTGACTATATACATAAGAATAGAAAATGAAAGAAATCCTTTTATATTTACAAGGTCTCCTTTAAATCTACTTGTCTGACAAACATAAACACCTCTGGCACTGCCTGGCTATCCTGTAAGCTTAAGAAAGATAAGGTTCTTATTTAAAGCACTTTGTTGAAAGGGATCACTCTCTTTCAAGCCACCAAGGTCAGGCTAAATTCAGCATCTGAGTGTGCTGCATCACACCCCAGTCCTCAGCTACCAACTATACCCTACTATATATAGAGAGAAAGGACAATCAGTTCATGTGACAAACAGAGAGAGGTCCGGATGATAATGCTCTGTGTTCTTTAAAGGCAAGGAGCGGACTAGAGGACAGTTAATAAGATGAAGGCAGAAAATTTACCGCCTGGCTCCTTGCTAACCTTTGAAGTGGTTCGTTCAGTTTACCATCTTGCTTACTTGGTATTTTCCTGCTCAGACGGCCAAGACCAGAATCCTTTTTTCCCAGTGAGGGAGTAAAATAAAATATATTGCCACTGCGACCAACAATAAATTAGCCCAGTTTCCCTTAGATTTGTATGTGGACACTCATTAGGGCCGTACAATGAATCTTTTCTAATTGAATAGCGTCATTTTACCTTCCGTCGTTCCACGGTCGGCAATATTAATGTCAACGTAGAAATATTTCATTCAGCGTACGTATTTCATTCAGCGTGGTTAATAATAGCGATCACATTATCTCGTAAAAATCATTTTAGCCTGCAGCGCTAAAACACGATGTACGCACACATAGGCCTGCACAGCTCCAGCTTTTAATTATGTTTTAATTGTGTTTTAATTATGTTTGCCCTTACCACTTTCTCCCTTGAGCGCAACACCCCCAGTTTTCCGAAGCGTACGTGGAACGGGGAGCACTGGAAGGTTCCGTCGGGCTGCTGGACCACGATCACGTCGATGCAGCCTGAGAGAGTCGCCTGGTTGATGCCCTTATACAGCTCCTTCACAGTCACCAGCACCTGGCCCGCCAGCTGCCCCACGTAGTTCATGGTGTCCACCTGTCGACGCACGGAAAAACAACCATCGTGAGTCAATGTATAACTGTATTCCTCGCTTTGTCTATCAGTGAACTGATCTTTACAAAGCCTGTGTTCATTAGAACCACCTTCAGGCAAAGAAAGTTCATCAGAGCGATGTTACTTGAGCAAACTGCAGTATAAAGTCAAGCTGTGCTTTTGCTTGTTACTAGGCCACCATCCCTACAGTCAGTGCTCCTGTTGTTCAGAATAGTCTGCAACAGAAATGCAAGCTGGTCCCTAAACACAGCGGTTCTGTCCCATTTTCAGTCCCGGGAAGATCAAGACTTAATCAGGCCCTTCACTGAAGTACTGCTGCTACTGCAGATCAGACCGCACCAGACCAGAGCAGACCAGCGCAGACCAGAGTGGACCAGACCAGACCAGACCAGAGTAGACCAGACCAGACCAGAGTAGACAGTGTCGTAAGTGTCCAGCCCTGTACATGTCTGGTTCCCTATCAGTCATCATCTCTATTAAGAGTAGTTTTCTACTGGGTCTGTTCTCTCATCTTTAATTCAGATGACATTAATGATATCACCAAGGGAGGTGTGAAAGGTTGACACTAGGCAGTGAAGGATGTTAAATGTTGTTTAACGAAGGCTTTCATCATCTGGTGTCTTTAATTATGACCAGACAAGGTGTCCATCCACAATATATGAAACAGTGCGCTAATGACCCAAGGAAAATAAACCCAAATAAAAAGGTTGGAAAAGCAATAGTCGACATTCACTGAGAATATATGAATACCAGAACACATAAACATCCAAATCCCTTTCCTAACCTAAAATGGGGCAACGAAGCAGGCTCTGAATGCCAGCATTAGACTGTAATGAACCACGCTTCTACAGTTTTACTTATTAAAAGTTTACTAGACCTCTGCTGTAAATAGCCTACGCTGCATATGATACTGATTTTAGTGGGTCATACAAAGGAAGTAGATTGGGGCTGAATGTCCACCCTTGCAAGAGACATATAGATCTAAAACAGGACAAACCACATATCAGTCACTGACTGCCTGAATTAAAGGCAGTGTCTATCACCTGTAAATCATCAGGACTCAATCATTAGGTCCTGCCAGAGTGGTTTATTTATCCTCACACAGCTCTGTACTACAGTACACTACAGCTCTTAAGTGCTCTTGAGTAACCCTTCATAGGTATCAGGTCAGCATGTGAAGAGTTGGAACCCAGCCAATACTAGACATATAATAGATGGCCATCTCTATTGTCCTGTAGATACCACATAACTTGTTCAGAAGATAAGGTACATAGACAAAGCTCCTACTGTCGGCAAGAAGGGAGGAATTACTGGAAATGACATAGCTTAAAGGAACCTAACACAGGAAGCAGCAATCTCTGCTAGCTGGTCTGTGTTGTTTAGAATCAATGTATTGGTTTTGGGAAATCATTTTCCAGGACAATTCCAGGAAATAATCTATCAATTTATGCAGGATATGCAATCTCAGATCTCTACAGGCATTGCAATTTGATTGCAATGGGACCATTACAGAAATGTAAAAAAATAAATAAATAAGCATGGTGACATGATGGCATCTAATATAGTTATGCTTAATAAGGTATTTTACTGAATTGTATGGTTACAGATCTAATTAGGAGGGTTCAAACAGAATAAAAAAAGAGAGAAAGTATATTTTTGGGCACTATGAAGAAGGTGTGTGTAAAATCCATTCAATTTGTGACACATTTAACCTGTGAGAGATGAAAAATGAAAGTAAGGAGACCTCATTCTGTCACAAAGATGAGTCAAAATATTTGCCTCATTATCGCAAGATCTGCTTTCTAGAAAAGTCCCTTATTTCAAAGCCCTTTGTCGCAAACAGGGAATTATTAGCCACGTCTAAACATGTGCTCAAAAATATCCGTAAGGCCATGTTCAACCTCAGCTAAGCAATAAGGCTCCTCCATTGACAGCATCTATCTTGGGTCGTGACAAAGAGAGACCTGACTAGTCCCGAAAAAATAAAATCACAGTGTCTTCAGGACTTTAGTTCCTCGGGTTTCCAATGAGCTATTCTCAAAGTGCCACAGTGAGCATGACGTGCACTTTGTCTTTCAAACCATAGTTTTAGAAAAACTGACAGTGCTTCTGTTGTTGTTGGGCACGGCCTCAGCAGATATTCAGTTTTATCTGCAACCTCACACTGTTTAGAGACAAAGGCCTTAGCAGTCCCCTTGTGTGTGCCAGTCACCCATTACTGTTACAGCAGGCAGTTTAGAGCTGGGCATGTTATATACAGGGACACAGTACTATTGATTTCACTTATAAAAACAGCCAACAATCCCTGTATTGTTTAGATGGATTTTGCTGAGCTTGATGCTTTTCAGGCCATTCAGAGTAGTTTGCTGTAACAGAGGGGACTGATGTCTCTCCACAAAGACCACATCAACTGCCATGTTCACGGCATGGTGAAAATAACAGCACAGATCATTGTCAATAGATCTGCTTTATATTTTGAGTTTCAAGTCGATGCTCTCATCCAGAACGACGTACAGTAACATGAGCGGTGTGGTGTTCAGTGGCTTTGATGGAGACGCTGGTTGTTTATCACACCTGTGATTCCCACAAATGGACCAGTCCATCTCACCACTCTGACACCTGCCTGAAGTGAACCTGGGCCTTTAATGTGCAAGGTTTTTAATGGCAAGGTTTAGTTAATTTATCCCATAGAGGGGAAGGTCATCGCTAATCACTATAGGCAACACGATTTTGAGTGATCGTCTTATAATAATAATGGCTTTAATTTATATAGGGCCTTTCAAGGGACCCAAGGTCGCTTTTGCACACACAGTCACGTAGACACATAGTGAGTGTCTTGTGTCTTGTGACTCAGATTTGAGAACTCAGATTTTGAGAAGTAGCTACATACAGTACATGCCAGCGTCCTCTAATGATCTGGAAGATCCACCCCAACACATTAACACATCGATATTAACCCTAACATACATGTCTTTTTGATGAAAACAAAACCCACTCAAACACGGGGAAAACATGCAAACTCCACACAGAAAGGACCTGGGACAGTGAGGCAACAGTGAGGCAACAGTGAGGCAACAGTGCTAACCACTGGGCCCCTGCATATGTAATGATTGCAGTTGTGAAAAACACCATTTTATGAAAAACACCATTTTCAATGTCTTTTCAAAATCTCACATAAATATTGCAGCTGGAACACCTGGTTAATGAACAGGACTAGCCTTGAAGTTAGCTAGATGTGAGCGATACACATGAACACACACTGATACACACACACATTTCCCCTTTACACATTTTATCTAGCCTTTAAACCCAGCATTGTCAAAACTAGGGCAAGGAAGTAAAGTACTCCTAAAGTACGACAATTCAACAATAAGAGTGCATAAGCACCTTACAATGACTAGTACAACTGAATCTCTGAGCTGCATTCCAGTTGGATGGACTTTGAACCCATTCAGTTTCCAAGAACAGCCAGTTCCACTGACTAAAATATAATTGCACTGGTTTATAAAATAATAATAGCAAAACAAATTTCTGTAAAATACTATTTGCTAAAAAAATACCTGAAAGAATTCTATGCCAGGTGCAGAAAGAACATGACAAGAACTTAATACAACACATTAAGGTGAATACATCTAAAAGTTCCCAACAGTCAACTCTCTAATATAACTACATTGTATAACAGAGACCCCAGATAACTTACTGTGTTTAATTAAACGGCAGCCTATCCTCAATCCCAACTCACCAGAGTCCAGGAGGACTTCATGTGCAGGTGCTGGTCCTCCAGCTGTACATTAGCTCTGGGCCCAGGATGCTTCACTGAGAGCTCCATACCACCCCACCAGATCCCCAGCCTGATTACCCGGGACGGCTCGGGCTACGATTGTTCCAAGGTGCTGCAGTGGCCCTCTATCCCCGAAACCACTCTCCTCCTCTGCCCTCCTCCTCCTCCTCCTCCTCCTCTTCTGCGCCATGCACCACAGCTCAGCGGCCGCTGTAACCCCGACACTCAAACACAAACACTACGAGGGAACTCGCCCCTGACCTGAGCCATAAAACCCTTACGTAACTTTCTGAGTGCCTGCACCCCTTGCCCCTACCTCTCCACCTCCATCCCTTGTCCTGGAAACTTCTCCAGGGAGAACTCAAAATACCCACAGGTGAACCAAATGTGATGGTGGACAACGAGAATGCCACTATAACCTGTCATTGCTTCACAGGGGAAATTATATGGCAACAGGAGATGTTACTTTTGTTGTGAAGACATTATCACAACCAACTGTACCAAAATAACTGCCACATATATGAGGACTCCAAAATAAAGGTATCACTAAATTTAGTTATTAGGTCATAATTGTATAATACTGGTTAATGTTGTTTTTCTGCATGTTTTTTCCATTGTACCACAGTATGCTAAAGTGCAGTGCCACACTAATTTTATAGACAAAGCAATGCAATGACAGGTATCAGACACCATGACAGCCCTATAAAACTTGGTCAGAGGATTCAGTTGACTACACACTGTCTGCTCTGGGCTAGTGACCTGGAAGACAGACCACACCAAATTTAGTCAAATGACCTGAGTACCACAGCACTTCATATAAGGCCAGACTGCTGCCGTTCCTGTACAAAATGTATTTTCTGAACCTGTATTGATTTTTTTCCCCCCAAATATATTTGGTCTTCCCTTTAATATATTCAACTATTGCAGTTCAAAGCTACACCTACACCAGTTAAAAAATGAAATTATGTGTAACCTTTAGAACCAACCCTGAGAGGATGTACTTTTACTTTCATTTCTGAACAAGCCATTTTAGTAGTCTCCCACATGTCCAACTAAAGTCACTTTTACAATCACTGTAATTGTTCTCATTATCCATCCACTTTATCCATGTAGGCCTCTTCAACAGAATCAGGGTATGTGGACTTAGTTATGAGGTATGGAGCTTTATACCAGGACAATAACGTCTAGTTGTCTCCTGGGATACACCCTGATCATGCCAGACAAAATATGGTTGACTGAAAAAAACTATATCCTATTATTGTTGCGCAATAGGGTTGTCAACACCAAAGCTCATCCCCCCTCATCACCGGTGCATCACAAAATGTGAAAATTGTACACAACGCATAACCAGAGAGCAACCACGACTGCCACTGGCAGGAGAGGACCTTGTGAAGCGTTAATCTTGTTTACAAGATTATGACAAATCTGGCTTTCCCTGTCTCGGCACGTTTCTCCTGCAACTCCAGTCTATAAGTGTCCAACGTGCTCGTCTGTCAAACCATTTTTATCAGCGACCCAAGTCTTGTGTCCAGGGTCCTGCTACGCGAGCTATCGCGAGAGAACCGGGGACACTTCCAACGGCTTCATTTGAATAACAGCAATTTCACAGAATCGATATAACGTTGATGATGATGATGATGATGATGACAAATTAATGAACGACAATGCGGCATTAAAACTCACGAATGTCTCATTTATCTTAATGACAAGGGGCCAATGTTGGCTATTTATAACTAGCTATCTTTGCTGGTCTGTTCTATCAGTAACAACCGTATTTTAAATTGTTTTTGGTTGTAACACTCAGAGAGGAACGCAGCATTAGTTGCGGCAGTATTAACTCTTAGTGAAATTCACACCTAGCAGTTAATAACGCACCTCATAAAATAACAGCGCCGGTAAATTTCATTCACGTTTTTGACGATGCGGACGGTGTTGAAAACGTAACTCTTAAACAAAAAAAAACCTACCTTTTGAAACAGATTATCACATTAGTCGCTCGGCTGAGGAGGAAACCGTCACACCTTCCGTCCGCGGCTCTCGGTCTCCCCGCAGCTCTCTGGAGTCCGGACCATGTGACCCCGTAGCGCCCAGCCCACACGTCACTACGACGGAGCGGAGCAGCAGCCCGATGCCCGGTAGTGACACATAATTGAAATTGCGCATCAGGTGAACGGATGATCCCAGCCGAAGTTACAGTGGAGATTAATCCAGTCAGTAAAATAGAATAGGAAAAATAGTTTATATTAATAGGGTATAAAGAGAGAGGTAGTGTTTTATTGGCCTGGGCACTGTGCCTGGCAGAGACCTGGGCTCTAACACCTCCATAAAACTACTAGTTAGAGGACAGTGTCACCCAACTTAGGAATTCACGTATGTTTTATTATGGCCTTGCACGGTTCAATCAGCTTATGTCAGCACAAACAAGTCCCTCCCGGCGTTAGAAACTGGAAAAGAGCAAGACTATAATAATGATCCTGTGATGTCATTAAGATGTACTGCCTGGAGTTACATTTACAATGAATGGGATACTGACTTTGTGGGCTCATATAATGTTTGTCTCAACTTATAGTCCGGTTAGCTTCACATTGCTGTAGTTCAGTTGGTTATTTGTTCAATCTGATCTTCAAAAATGAAACCTGGTTACTTTCAATGACACCTTTTTCTCTTGTGTGAAAAATGATCGAAGTAATTGTGGTGCCGTCACAGGTTGGGTGGCAGAGTGCCTCACTTTTGGCTATAGTAGACAGCACAGAATGTCAATACAGACAAACTGGGCACACTAACGTTTCAAGGCTGAAATGCAGCAGTATTCCCCTTAAAGGCCTAATCTGAATTTGCAGTATGGCGCATTCTGCTGAAACACTGTCACCCCATTTCTATCCACGTGTGCCTTGAATGTGCCAGACTTATCCCCTGATGTTTTTTAAGAACTGTGGCAACACAGCAGAAAGGACTTAAGCCTTTGACAAATGTGAATAAAGCTAAAAATCTAGAAAGCCTTTTGTGTTTCCTTATCCGATCACAATCCAGGGCAGTATTCAACAGTAAGGGTTTATAGACATTGTCTTGAGCGTTTGCCAGGGGGGCCGGCAGAGGTGCGAGGACCAACTTGTGTGTGTGTGTGTGGCAGGGAAGGGAAGCAGTCCAGGTAGAGTTGACTGTCTACCCATTTGAGTGGAAGCAGAAACTGTAATTCCCTTAAGAAACACCAGTTGGGTCAGACAACCCTACTGTCTTTCTAGAGTTGATGGATTGAAGACATTTTTCACCCTATAATTTGTTTTTGAACTGAAAGTAGGTCACGATATAAGTTGCACGTTTGTTTTTTTTACAAGGTAGGATAGATCTGTTTTAAACCATGTTGGTCTATGCAAGTCTACACCTGCAAGTCAAACTTATTTAAACACGCACAACATTTAGAATGCCAAAGAAACGACCCGGTTTGTTTAAGTAGCTGTCAATTCTCTGAGTCACACTACGCTCTTTTGTAGCTCTCTGCAACTTTTAATCCTTGCTGTGAATTAATTCTGCCCTGTTTCATCCCAAGAATTTCTCAAGTTTGCTCTGTGGTAGCTACCAACCCACAAACGCTTTGCCTTTGTGAGCCTGTGTGTTCATCATTCTATATATTCCTGAATCTTCCAATACTGGGTTGTATTGTGTATTGATATGAAATTCAATGAACATTTTAACAGTAATTTTATTCAAACAAATATGATGAGATAAAACACAATACGCAGATATGCCCAAATCCACTAAAATAAAAACAAACAATAGAAAAATGATATAGGCATTATGGTGTCAATTATAAAACAAAATGTCATCTCCTGGTAAGACACTTCTTCAATTATCAATGCCATTAAGGCACATGTTGTACAAAGTGATGATAAATATTTGATGCAACAAAAAGCACTGTCGATGCGATGCTAATTGAAAACACATCTATCAAACTCACATCAAACCTATATTTCTTTCCTGGCAATATAAGCTCAATCTTTTAGGGGCTCTCTTTATGCTGGCCCATATGTTGTCTATTTTCCCTGTTTATTCTTGAGTCTCAGACATTCTCAACATCTGGGTTGAGCTGTTCCACTGTGTCTGCGGGCTGCTCAGGGGTCTCCTGCCCGGCAGCAGCAGGGGCTTGCTTTCCATTTTCTGTAGCTTTGAGTGCACCTGCAGCATCCTCTGTTATCTCTTCCTGGTTCTCCTTCTTTACTTTCTCCTCACCCTCACCCTTGTCTTTGTCCTCAACATTTTCCATGGGAGGAATCTTTAGCATTACTGAGTCTACAATGGAACAAAATGATAGAGATTAAGACATCATTAGAGGACACAAACTGATACAAGTTATGATGCTAGCTTAGATCGCACACATGTGCATAAGCTAACTCTAGCTCAGTCACTCACCCTTTCGTTTCTGCATTTTCTTTCCAGTGACTGTAGTTTTCTTCTTTTCCAGTGGGGTGTTTGGGCCAAACACTACATTTCCATCAGCATCAGTCAAATATGAAGTCCCTCCCAAGTCGTCTGTCCAATCTGTAACATTCATCTAAGAAGACAGAACTTCAAGTTATTACTGTATATAAATCCTGGCTGTAAAATCAGAAACAACCATCTCAGCCCATCACAGGCTCATACTCACCCAGAGAGACTGTTCAATGGTTGCAGCCTTACCATTGATTGCAAATGTTCTCGAGATACACTCACCAACAACCAATGAAAACTTTCATTACATAACCAACTGTCATTACAAATGTAACCCATCTAATTCCTCAGGTGTCCCCCATCCCATTAAGCTAATATATGTTGATCTGATATCACTACTTACATAACCCATCTCTATAAAAGTGTGTCCACAAACCGAATTCCACCGAACCGAAGAATTTATTTCAAAATACTACTGTTGGTTTATAAAGCACTGAATGGATTAGGGCCAAAATACATTTCTGATCTTCTACTGCGTTATGGACCATCCAGACCTCTCAGGTTGTCTGGGACAGGTCTGCTTTCTGTCCCCAGAGTCAAAACTAAACATGGAGAAGCAGTGTTCTGTTTTTATGCACCATATATCCGGAACAAACTCCCAGAAAACTGCAGGTCTGCTGCAACTCTCTGTTCTTCTAAATCAAGGCTAAATACATTTCTGTTTGCCGCTGCCTTTTTTAGTTTGAGGCTTTTGATTCATTTTGTGCACTGTAACTTTTATTCTCATATTTGATCTCTTATTCTATTTTATCTTATTTTCTATTCTCTTAACTCTTTAATAACTATTTCTAATTGTATTTAAATGTCCTTTTATAATGTGTTTCTTTTGCACTCTGTCTTAATGTTTTTAATGTTTGTATGTAAAGCACTTTGAATTGCCTTGTTGTTGAAATATGCTATACAAATAAAAGTGCCTTGCCTTACATGCAAATATGATACTGTGAGATTGTGGAAGATCTGTCAGCTAGAGAGTGTAAAACCCACATCCTGGTCTCCATGCTAGCAGTTGCGCGATGAGATGACACTGCTGACATAATTCTTTGTTTGCTTTAATGCCTTTATGACCACGTTCTTTGTGTACACCATCCATCTTTTCCGGCCAATGAATCTCAATAGAGACGTCGACTTTCTCATCCACTTATTCACAGACATGGCAGCTGCCTGCGCAACTAGGTCTCACCTTCATTGAAAGTATGATTGTCGGTTTTGTATTTGTCACCTAGACGTTTTGGTGTACACAGCTGACAATTAATCGTAATTAAATAGATGTCACGCGTTACATTTTTCTTAACCATTCAAACATGGGTCACAATACTCCATTATCTCCATTAGCAGATAATACCGTATTATATGTGTGATACTGTTGACGAAGACATCTATCATCCATACCTTTCACACACCGACTTTACAGATCTGTGTGTAAAGCTTATTGGAAATGTCTGGCAAATATAAATCAAGTGTAGTAGTGTTGAATATTTGAGGAGCAGACAGGGAGAAAATTGAATTAGCTTTCTCTCAATTACATACAGTAGTTAGGTGAGCTAGATGTTGTTAGCTCTGTTTAAAGTGTGATAATAGGACTGACCGTTCATCTTGGGATGATTATGTTGTTTTGTTTTGTTTTGTTTTGTTTTTGCAT
>OMKK01032325.1:2923-16595 GCA_900302305.1 Polymixia japonica | reverse complement strand
GGAGGGCTGCCCAGGTAGGATACATAATATCTTATTTTGCTTGTATCTCCATATTCCCTTCTGTGAGAATGGCGTTATACAAAGGAAATGATCATTAATTATCATTAATATAGTTATGTTGTTGTTGTATCTCAACTCCTCTCCCTCTAGTGAGTGCATGTAGTCTGAGGTAATCCAGGGCAGATTAAACAGATTTTTCCACAACAAGGTTTGTTTGCTGGCTCTATGTTTATCTTGTTTGGTGCTTCTCTCTCTGTACCAGGTACACATTTGGCCCAGCGCTGTTTATAGCCTGGATAGGAGGAGGTGTCCTGCTGGTGGGAGGCATCCTGAAATCTCTGGCATTCAGGGGAATTGTGGAAGATGGAAAATCACAGTCAGTCCCTCACACACATTTAGTGATAACATTTAGTTATTTTTTTAAATGTTGCGTATTGAATTGAGTCATATTGTAACACAAAACTTCCAGTCAAACAGTTATGAGATCATTCCATGTGCCGTCTGACATTGTTTATAGTTTATTCAGTTATATACAGTAAATGCATGTAGTAAAGAACGTTATTCTGTGTATAGATTTATATAACTTTTTTTATTTGATTTATTGCCTGCAACTTTAAAGTAACTTTTAAACAATACCTATTTTAAAACACATGACTTGGCAGACCATACAAGATGACTACAGAATTATCTGTATTCTATTATTCTCTATAATTATCTTTATTTTCTGTATCTCTAATGTGTTGCCTCTTGTGTTTCAGTTACCCAGGGGTTGCTTACAAAGCTCAGTCCCACAACAGGCCTGTCCATGACGACCACCATTCAGAGAGCGGGAAGAAAGACCAGCAATATGTATAAGTCCTGCAGCAGACTGAGTTGACCAGTTTTGCTAGCTTAAGAACGTGCTTTTGCCCTTTCATATGCAGTATGTCTGGTATTATAGGTTATTACATTTCGTGTGTAGAAACAGTAAAACTTTTGGAACCTCGTATGCCTTTACTGTCCTACAATGGGATTTAATCCCAGGATATATTCCCCTGTGTCTCCTACGTCTCCAGATCTTAACAACTATCCTACAGGCACAATAAAAGATTCTGCCAAAATAAGGTAATAGTAGCTATTTTATAGGTTACTAGATATCCATAAATGCTCCACTACTGGCAGTAGTAGCCTGTAACCGAAGCTTTTTAATATGTTTTTGTTTTGCCTTTTTTTAAACTTTACTTCTTATTCGTGTTGTGTTGATTTTATCAAATCATTGTTGTGCAGTGTTTTAAAATAAAAACATTGATTTGTCGTTTGCGTGCGCCAAGTGGTTGTAATTACTCTGAAAATGTAATCCAGATTATTATCCAAGAGTGAAAAGTCATTGGTTCCTGATCACTGAAATGTTTAAGCAAAGATTTTTAACCTGTTAACGGCCCCCAAATACATGAGAAAAGAGATTGTGGAAAGGGATTACCGGTATCTGTATTCCATGTTTCAAGAGTCAGTTGCGTGTTGCCAACTTGTCCTTATTATACCCTTTAGAGAAAGCTTCTCAGCATAGATAGCAGATGAGCTTCACCATTCACTTTTGCTTTAGCTGGCTGTTGGTAACTTGAAGAAATTGTAATACAGTCAAAGAAGCTGAAGGTAGTAAATCCAAGCAACTGTTTCTATTAAATAGGTGATTTTATATGTTATGTGGGCTACTTAACTCCCCCAAAAGGTGCCTTATAGACCCAGACTGTAGGAAAGGGAAACATAATAGGTTGTCAGTTAGTTTTCAGTTGCTGGGCCTTGTAGGATAACTGAAAGGCGGGTAAATATACTGTTCGGGTAACTGGTAACTGACCAATATTACCTGTAGCTAGCTGCAAGAAAAAGTTAGAAGAGATAAAGGAGATGACTTCACCACTATTAAATAGATTAGATTTGAGACCCCTCAAAAGCCAGATGCCAATTTTTTATTTTTTTTTTAAAGCAATTGAAAAGGTTAAAAGGAGCGCCCCTCCCCCTCCTCAGATAGACGTTAGGGTCGTTGTTGTTGTTGTTGTCAGTCAGACAAAAAACAGGTGTCGGACAGTCAAAAATTTGTTTTTAATTAGAGATTAGAGAAGAGGTCATATTTTTTTTATTACATTTTTTTCGGGAAAAGCAATACTTTCAATTTGCATATTTGTACGATCTCTGTGGATGTCATTTTTATTTGTTTAAGTGGAAAATTAGGACCAATAAAGGCTACTTCAAAACGTTATTGTAATAGTAAGAAATCAAATTCTGAAATGTTTAATTTTGCAATTTGGTTGCAGGAGTTTATTAATGGTTACAACTCAACGTCGTATCTTACGATCTGTCCTAACATTCAGAGCCACTAGCCTAATAAACTCCACAGGTCAGTCTTTATGTTAACTGCTGTAACTCATCAGTCCACTAGATGTCAGGGATGCTACATGTTTCATTTCAAAACATTGTGGACTTTTTAATCAGCGTCTACAACGCAGTCATCAATAACAGGATAACCCTATTAACTACAAAAGTGACCCCTGCAATACATGCTGCGCGTTTCTATATCTGTGGTCAAGAATTACACCCACGGATATTCTCCATAAAACAAAGGACACATTCAAATACAAGAAAAGCCTTGAAAGACTTGGTTTATTGTTGCATATTTCCCCCTCATCTCAGTCTTTCAAACAAAACCCAAATGGAAACCAGTTTCCCTCCAAAGTGGAATGTGCAGAGAAACACAATTGCACATCAGACCCCACATACCAAAACTGGTTTACTGTGAGGTCTTCATTAAAGTGTGACTCGGCGAAGGCATCCGCCCTCAAAGGGGAACTAGGATCCACTCACTCTCATTACATATCTTATTACTGACAATGTTGAGTATTATAAAAAATAATTTGACACAAATAGTAGACAAAGAGGGGGAAAAATAAATTTCCACAGAAAAAACAAAAGGTAAACTATGAAATAAAGATAGGAGTAAAGCTTGGCTTTACACTCACCAATTCCAAAAATGATTTGTTTGCAACGTTGATCACCAATTAAGGTTGTAATTCTATAACTATATCAATTAACATTCCTGCAGAAGTTATGTGGTACACAAGAAGTTCATGTTTTTTTTGGTACAAAAACTGTTATATTGCGCAGTCGTTCAACAACCAAAGGTCAAGTCTGAGCTGTGTACAAACTGGTAGATAATTAACCAAAGACGATAAAGGAACACAAATGTCTATATCCGATCTAGTTTCTCGCTCAGGAATTCCTCCACGCTGTCTGTGTTCCACTTGAGGATGCTGAGTTCTTCAGCGATGTTCCCGTTGTCGTCCAAAAGCTTTAGCACAGGGTCTGAGCCTCTGACGTACTGAAAACAAGTGTGGGTGGGGGTGGGTGAGAGGGGCAAATGCATTCAATATTTTGAGGTGCAAACAAATGAATTATGGCTGCTAAAACTGAATCTGGTTTATGTCTGACATCACGTTTTTTTGTTGGGTTTTTTTCTCCAGGAAGAAGGACCTTTCAATAAACACTATAACGCGTCTAATTAGGAGACGTGATCAGGCATCGTGAGGGTAGATCAAATACGATTTGTCACCATTACCTTGATCTGAAGACCCTTGAACATCTTTGGCTTGTCACTCCTGACAAAAGCTGAGGAAATAAAGAACACCAGACAGACAAATGTCGACACATTATTGCGGGAGTAATAAATTAGATCAGTCAAGTAACCTTTCTATTTTAGTACAAAGGCTTGTAATTAGTGACGACGACAAACCCTCCTGAGTATGCAGCACTAATAGGATAGGAGACAGTTGAGAACACAGGAAGGCACAGATGAAGTAAACAAATAACAGCCATATGGCGCAGACAAGGCTCCGGAGCTCATAACCCACACTGAGGCAAACTGCAGTTGCTTCATCACCGTAACCTGACAGCTAAAAATGTCACATTGAACAAAGATGGGTGGTCCAGATGTAAGAGACACAGAATAAGAATTTATAAAGGAAAGTTTGCCAACCAGCTCTCTGGCTATTTAGGCTGCCTATACTTCAAAATAATAATAAAAATAAAATAATAATAACAAAAAACAAAAACGCTACCATCTATTACTACTGAATTTAACAAATGTGCATTTTGGACATATGAAGTATTATTTAAGAGTCCCCAAAAAGCATAGGCTCATTATTAGAAAAAGCAAACATTATGTGATAAGATTATGATTCAAAAAGAAAATTAAAATTGTTCTATATTGTCAAATCAAATGAACGACAACAGTACAGTAAAATTGTGCCACAATTATAATGCGTTACCAAAAGTGCTCACCTTGGACTTGAGGGAACCTCCCCAATTTTCATCCACAGACCTCCAGGATGGCCCCAGGGTAGAGCTACATGGAGAAGAAGGGGAAAAACACATTGTAAGTTTGTTAGAAGTGGTCTGGGTCAGTATGACCATGTCGCAGTCCTGTATAGCTCAAGGGTCGAGCAGAGCACCGACACTGAGGGTGAAGGGTTCCATTCCCTCTGGAGCCACCGTGATACAGATGTATGGCTTTGTGATACTTTAGGTGCGTTGGATATAGAAGTCCACCAAATGACACATGACGAACTATGTTTGAGTACAAACTGAAGGTTTCAGACAACAATTTCCATACTTTTTAAGCAGGTCCTCTGCGATAAACAACTTTTAGACACTTCTATCTACAGTCATTTATTTGGGCTACCAACTGATCATTGAAATAAGAAATGAGGAAACGATATATGGTAACACTACTTTATCTCCCATTGACAATCAGAACAAGTCATCTTCCTCCTGCCTTGATTATTATTTCATTTATTTATTTATTTCATTAATTAAATATTTTACCCACACACCAGTGCGTGCACCAAGCCTGGCCTGGAGGAGTAATGCGATTCTGACAGCCTGATTCATAAACGTGTCCGGGCCACTCCTAGGGGGCCATTAAACTGAGTCCGTGCATATGGAGCGGGGCTGCTTGATGGGAATTTGTGCAGGGCTCACTTGCAATCAAACCCCCACCATCAATATACAATAAGTTAGGGGAAATTTCCCGGCAGTACATCATGGCCGCCCTCTGCTCTCAGTTGTTGGGAGGAGAGTGGTAAATGGCCTGCTTGGCTGGTTCACGCAGCAAAATAAATTACACGTGCAAAGCTAAGCTCACTTTCTCTTTCTCTCTCTCTCTCTATATGTGTACATATTCAACAGAACAGATAGAAGTCGCAGATCTGTTCATTTTTGGCAGCTGAGACACAATGGCACTGCCTAGACTTGCTGGAGTATGTGATTGTACAACCTGTATCAGCTAACCGGTCATGTTAGCTATCAACAATCTCTAAACAAGCACCCATTTTAAGTGTAGTTTGCTGGAATACTCTGTGGATCGCTTTTAGCCCATGATTGAGTAGCCCATCAGACAATCTTACAGGTAGTGGCAGAAGGTAACCATGACACCTAAAGCATAAAGAAAAGGGAGATAGTCGCAGCCATTCTGGAGAAAAAAAAAAAAAAAAAAAAAAAAAAAAAAAAAAAAAATCTACATCCTGTTCAAACAACATGTTTTTGTCAGAAACAATACCCATAACCATGGTGTTAGCTTCAAATGCTAAAATAGCATCAGCTTTATTAAGTATTTCTGTTACACTTATTTCTTACCTAAGCAGTGAGGCACACCGGAGCCATTTTCTACGCTTCTAAACTAGTTTAACAATACTTCCAGAACTCGTAAAGCCTGGGATATTTCTAAGTGGGTTAAGGCTTAAAAGTCTCGAAAGGAAAGCCTGTGATGTTATTGTCAACAACAGTACTCCATTAGCCTCCAAGTGCCATAGAAAGGTTAACCTGCTCTTCAGAGAGGCGGTGGCACCCCAGGGGCAGAGCTGAGGTGCAGCTAAGCTCAGGTACTTGGGCACAGCAGCACGCATTAGGAAATGACTAACATAAATGTCCTCCATTTTCAATGAATCTCGATAATCGACTAGGCTGCGCGATATAAGTCGTTTCTCAGAGGGTTTAATGACACGGCAATGATGTCATTTGCGAAGGTAAAAGAATTTCTTAAGGCAGATAATTGCCGTCGCCCGTTTGGAGACAATGTGCTTAGTGACAGTGCCGTTTCAATTGGTATCCTAAAAGTGCTGCCAGAGACAAGTAATTGCTTTTACAACTGACATTTTTCACTCAAACTGTGAGGAGGAAGAACAGAAATCTCAGCACTAAATGAAAATCAAGGTCTGTCTGAGAGAGAGAGAGAGAGTTATAATCAAGAAGTGAAATGAGGTGTGCTTCCCGTGGTGGTGTTGCTAGGATACAACACACACTCTGGGGGCTTAGCTTAATCAAGAGAAAATTACATTGTTTTTCCACTACCACTTTTTGTCTGTCACAGAACAGCAGGGGATCCTCTTGAATTTGCTTTACTGACCAGTGCAATGAGCATGCAACAACAGCTCTTCACCGGTTACAGAGAGGTTGCTATTGCAAAATCTGACAGAGAGAGAGAGACATGCAGACAGACATGCAGGCAAGCAGTGTGTGTGTGTGTGTGTATTGTATTATGTTATGCAATCACAGTGAGACACAAGAGACAGCAAGGTTATACCTGGGCTCTTTTTAATAGCAATTAAATTGCTGTGACATGCTAGTCAGTCACCCCGCCAGCCATGTTGAACTGTTCTGCCTATCGCTTTCTTCTATTTTTGCATGTTGTGAAGCCTCAGTCAGGCAGAGCATAGTAACCACTGGTCCTTGTTTTATTACCTCAGTGCATTTACTCGTTAACCATATTTCTTTACCCATCTCTTCATTTCAGAAATAGCATTTACGCACCTCTTTCAGAGAATTTACATGCGTTTACGTGCGTCTAACTAGCGTTTGGTACGCTCCGAACAACACCACTCTTGCATGTATGAGCTGAGGGATTGCTTGTTTTATAGACTTCTGCTCGCCTGATTTCCCAACAGCTTCGCCAGCAGCAAACGCTCTCTCAAAAGTCAGACACCACCCACTCGCATTTCAGCACCATAGAGCGGGTGTCAAAAACAAGCAGTCCCTTAACTTGCACTGACAGCAAAGGCAGAAACAATGCATTGATGTCTGACAGAATCGATGAAACGGACAAATGACTTTTTATCAAGTGATAAGAGCACAGTAGTTCACTGCAGTTAACTCACAGATGACAATGACATAAAACTAAAACCTGAGTAAGAAATGACCCAAGTATGAATATTAGGAGAATGAGATGTTTTATTTTACTATGAGGGGACATCCTAGAATAAAGAGTACTTAATCATTATAACATTTGACTTGGAATAATGCTTCCATTATTAAGGACTCAAAGGCTTAAAAATAAAGGACATTTCCTGTATACGTCTAAATTTTTCTTTAACAAAAGTGAACAATGCAGTTTTGTTTACATTATGGTCCTATGATACGGCGATAAACCAGCAAAGATGTTTTTTTGTTTGTTCTACCACTACATCCCTGCTTAAGATGGACTAGTTTCTATCTTAACAGGTGACTTCCTATCCTAAGAAAGGTGTGTTTTTCTCTTTCGAGAGACGTTAGTTTTTAACCTACTTTAAAGTAGTTCCTACATTTCTGCCTAGTAACGACTAGTGTCTACGTTGAGCGATTGATTTGTCCGGTTGCCCGTTAAAAGAGCTCTGTTGGTCTCCTACCTTGCGTGTGTCCATCTGGGCCTCCTGCTGGCAGCACTGCCGACAGACGGGCTGGAGCTGGCTGAGGCTGAACTCCCCAAGAAGGTCACAAGAGCTGCACAGCAGGTTGCTGGAGAAGCCCAGTTCCCTGCATGCCTCCGACGACAGGTCCGCGCCGTACGCTGACAGCTGAAGAGAGGGAACAAAAAAGAAAGACAAAAGCTTTGACAAAATGTTTACTCGCTCCTTAAAATGTGTATACAGAAGTGACAAGGGGGGGGAAAGGCATGACATAACGGCTGAACATGCCAGAAATTGGGAATCGCCGTGCATATGAATTGTGTGTTCATATCATTGAGAAAAATGGCAATTCAGTAGCTATTTTAGTTCATGCAATGGAGCCAATGTATGATTCATTTTGAAAGGCCTATGCAGTCATTGATATTCTATTATGTGTAGTCTGATAGGAAACGTGATCAGTATCCTTTTGGCAGAATGTTGAACTGTTTTCATAGAGGATTCAACCAATAGCTATGTCATTCGTGTTTACTTTACAAATCACTAACTATAAGATCTGTCCTGGTGGCCTGGGACGCCGTGAAGATGCTCAGCTGCTGTCTCCTGCCAAGCAGGCACTTTGTTTTGACATCTGTCACTCTGATGTGAGTGACCACGCCTTTAAAAGTTAACGACGACCCTGGGATCATTAACTGGTTTATCTGATATTAATTAATCAAGATTAATCCGGGAAGAATCTGTTGTCTTCGAAATTACTTCGGCAGCAGGGGAGACAAACGACCTCAATTAAATAATCTGTGCAAAGCTTTCTAATCTCTGGTGAAACACCACTTTAGGCAAAGTTGCTTGTTTATGAATAATGTGAACGTTACACGGCGTTGTAAAAGACGAGCCACGTCACTTACAGGAAACCACGGTTTGGCATGATGCTGAGGATCAGTTCACAAAAAAGCATGTAGCTAATTTTATGTTTCTTAAATTACCTTACTATTAAGGGATTATATAAGAAACGTTTTATGGAATGGCGGCGATTATGCTTATTCGCTATTTGTGGACTTACCGTTTGTATGAGTGAAAGAAGCCACAGTAGATAGACCTCTCCCGACATTTTGGAGACTGCTTTGTTAGGGAAACTAAGCCGAGGACCCGTATATTTTAGGGAGTGATGCTGTTTCGCGCCTGACGCTAAACCTTAAATGGATAATACGTTTTTTTATTTGACGTATTATCTGTAGCCCGTGTGAATACAATATTTTTACATTGATTTTACAATACATGCCCAAAGTGTGTTACAAAATTAGTTATTTGAAGTATTACATTTCTTTTTATGTTCAGGCTAAACAAGGACGCCTTTCATTCTTCTTCTTCGACTGCGCTTTACGTGCAACTTCTCATTCGTGGAGGAACAGCGCCCACTGTTGGCAGGTTTTAGACCGGGTTCTTACAATTGTCCAATCCCGTTTTAACAGACAGTAGCTGCCGACGAATGAAAAACCTCATCTGTTTAGTGGACTGTTGATACGTCCAATGGCTTGTTTGGTATTAATAAGTTCTCTATCGTGTGGTGAACACACTGGATGGGACAGCGCTGCATGGGGGGACTCAAGCGACAGCGGCTGGTACTCTCACCCTGCTGGAGGAACAATCCACACAAAGAGAAATCGGCTGGGCTTTCTCTCCACACACCTTTATGCGATCGGTCTTATTTCACGAAACGAGTAATACGGCCGTGAGCGCACACTGAACACAAAATAATCAGGAATTTGATCAGTGAAAGATACCAAGACCAAGAGCACACACACACGCACACACACACACACACACCGAGGGCCATGCACAGACACTCACTCGCTTTGTAAAAAAAATCGCCGACGCCGCGCTGTGTTTTTCCCCAGTGTTTTTCTGAACATGGAGTGACTTTTAATTCGCGCTGGATTATTTTTGATGGGGCTGCTAAGAGTCATGATGCCGCCCAAGTTTCAGCTTCTGGCACTGCTGGCGTTCGCGGTGGCCATGTTCTTCCTGGAGAACCAGATACAGAAGCTGGAGGAGTCCCGTGGAAAGCTCGGTAAGGGGGTCTGCAGGTCTGTTGTCATCGCTTATTCTCACATCGCACCTCCTCTCCATCACCTCCTCCTCCCGTTCTGCATATCTCCAGAGACTGTAACAAACCCGCCTGGGCGATGCAATGTCGAATGACAGTTTTTCTTTTCGGTGGCATTAATAATAATGAACTGCTTTGCGGCGGTGAACAGCAACATCAGGGGGGTTTGTTCGGGTCAATAAGACGCGGTACCTTTTTTTTTTTTTATCCGAGAGCAGTCGTTTTAACTCATTTATCACGCCAAGATGTCACGGCTCTGTTGTGCGTTAGAAAACCTTATAGTTGCATAGCTGTGGAGATAAGAACACGGGAACTCTCCGCACGTCGTGCTGATAAAGTCCTACTGAAGTTCGCACGACCGTGTTGACCGATGATCTCGACCCACTGCGAGTATTCAGTGTAAAAGATGCGCCGCTAGATAGTGTCGACCTCACGTCTAGGGGGTCACGTCTTATCAGTGCAATGGCTGAGTCTGAGATAAAGAGGGGTCCATGTTGTGGAGACCAACACCTCCGCGATTAAGGGAGTACCTGAAACTCTTTTTTTTTTTTTTTTACGATTAATGATAATGTGTTGTACAGTTTTGTTTTTTTTACACAATTTGGATGATAAATGGAAAAGCGATAAGAATCTGGTGGAAGTTGGTCATGCATTCGGCTGCAGATCAGGGTGGTGGTTGTGTGGATTGAGAATGGAGGTGGGATTGTGAGTGTATTATGGTAAATCTCAAAATGAAGGGGGGTTCTTTGTCTTGAAATTATTTTCTTTGCTAATAAGCTGCACGGGACTGCTGTAAATCACCTCTTGCCTGAACCCAGCTCTTTCCTTCCATTAAGACTTGGCCTGTTCTCTTTTTTTTTTTTTAAATCTCATTCCCAACTCCCAACAGGGCCACACTCATAAAGATCTGGGACATTTCAGGATTATCTTTCCTGTGCCTCCCAATGTCGGGGTTTTGCAAGGAACAGCAGAGCCTGGTAGATGCCCTGAGAGTACAGTACCCCAAGGGTTCACACCACTTATTGTTTGATTTGCGCGACCATTTAACACAGGATGGCCCAAAGGTAGTAGTCTGTCGTTAAGGAGGGGGCAAACGATTACCTTCAAGAAATAGTGTTTTTCACAGTTGTGACTGCAATGTTAATGTCTTAGACAGTCTATTATTTGTATAACATTTTCTCTAGCATTTTCTCTTTTATCAGCGGGGCTTAAGGCATCCTTGAGTAAAAACAGGAATGTAGAAATCCACTTCCCCCGAGGCATCTAGGGAGGTGACATAAATGCTATTCTTGTGCTGTGAGTTTCATATGCTAATTTCCACAAAGATGGAAGTACATCTTGAAAATGGTTAGCCTGACTGTAAACTGAATGGTTAACAACCAGACTAATAGAATAAAGTGGCCCCAGTTGGGTTCTGGCATGTTAGTCATATCAAGAGTCCCAGACTGGTACCTATATCAGCCTACTGCTGTAAAGGGTTATATATTACACTGAGTGAAAATCCCAACTCTGCTGGGCTTCACAGACACACACATGCACACACACATATACACATACACACACATATACACATACACACACAATGCTGAAACAGAACCTGAGGGCCCTCTGCCTTTCCCCTGACTGCCCGCCACCCCGAGAATCTGTTGACTTAGCAAAACTGCTTTGATGGATGACTGGACCAAGCAGACGTCTGTATACCAGAGCCCTGAATTATGTGCTGCATAGCCAAATAGTTCTGACGACGGTTTTCACTGGGCTGATGTTGATGGACAGCCACAGGGTGGGTCGAATTACCAGGTGCTCCCACTCCAAGTTGGTCTGTGCAACAATAATAACAGTTGATGACAACAAGGATTGTTGCAAACAGTAGGAATATGGTGCATGGTACTCTGCAGGTTTCTAGGTTTTTGTGGTTAATTCATGTTGAGACAAAACACGTCTTACTTTGTAACTAAAAAGCAGTTTTCATAGAACTGGCGACGCATCATGGTATCTTTTTTCCCCACACGGTCATGATTAACTTTATGGCGGCAGAAATGACCTGCACTCTCTCCTCACTGCGTGGGGTCCTGTTGCTTGACACAGAGGTTGAATCACTTCCCCCATTAGACAGCTCCTGCAGGGCAGACAAGCTGCGATTTGCTTCCATGCTAATCGTCGTCCCAAGGTTTTGGAGAGAAGTCTCCTGCATTACAATCATGCCGTGATGCAATTGTGTATTGCGCTGCGGGCCCCTAATCCGTTCTACTGACAATATTTCTCTCTGGCTGTTCATCTGTGTTGCTGCTGCTGCCGTCTGGGTCAACAGTAGAGCACACAGACTGAGAATGGATGGATGGGTAGATAGATGCAGAGGAATGTGACGTGCTTCTTTATTAAGAGGCACAAACCGCATTCAAGGCCATTTGCTCTGTCAGGATCGGGGTCAACTCCATTTCAGTCCAAGCAATTTTAGGAAGTTGCCTGACGCACACCTCGAATTAGCATTTTATTCTGTTTCGTTATTAAGTTTGAAACTACTATCTCTGGATTTATTTCTCAACGATGTCAAGAAAGGGGATAAGATCTTCGTGACCAATTAAATAAGTTGTACCTGTTGAACAAGTCATACCATACAAATGTAGATTTGACCAAGCCATTGCTTTTAAAACAGTGCTGAATAGTTAGTTGAGCACCATAGAGATGGTCCGTTCCCTGAGAGAAAAGCAATCCAAGATCCCTGGATTACCCAGAAAATCTCTTGGAATTTAAATTAGAATCGGTTATTAAGGAAATAACTCAAGTATTGTTCATAGTGAGAGATAATCGTTTGGTGTGCCTCCCACAATATCCATAACAACAAATATGAAAGTGTAACTTGATAAATTACTCAAAGAATATAATAAGTATTCCATAATTCATTCACAGTCAGCTGGCTAACGGCATAGTCCTGCCTCATGAAATACCCCTCAAGTTAGAATGGAATCTTTTCAGTTTGAAAGACTCTCTCTTTTCACTGTCACAGAGGTCAAACCCGTCCACTCCAAATGGTGGGGTGTGACGGCCTTTTAGGAATCCCACATTTTAAAGCTTCTTGATACCATTTGATGTTTCAGAATCAATGTTGTTAACAAAAATCCATACAATAAAGCTGTTTTGTTTTTTTTGTACCCCATCCTTATATGGTAGGGTTATTTTAGAGGGGGTGTTATGTTAGACTAAGTGCTGCCTAAATAGAAACATAGTTTAGAAAACTGCCACCTCATGTAACTGGAGCGTAGCACCTCCTCACCTCTCTGCCCTATAGGCCACGTGAGGATTATGTCACACCGTAGGCCTGTTTGGCTACTCAGGATTCATTCTGCCCTCATAGTGTAACCATGTTTGTTTGGTTAGCTGGTGTTCTGTCTGATAAAGCTTAATCCAATCCAATTCCAATCTGTAACTTTCAGTCATGGAATACACGGCCGTAATGTTTTGCTGGCGACACAAGCAATTCTGTAATAAGCCTGCGATCTGAGAGCGAGGAGAGCCACCGTTGAATGCAGAGTAAGGAAGGATGGGCGCATTCCTCGTCAATCTCTGTCTGGAGAGCTGATGCAAGGATGTCTTTTAAGCATTCATTTATTGCCACAGTCTGCTGCTCTAGGGGCTGGATCTGGCTTCAATTGTCATGCTAGGCACTTGCCACCTCAAGCCCACCCTCGTACTCTACAGCCGAGGGATGTGGTCAGGACTTAGCACTTGAAAAGACATGGGTCAGGCGTTACTAGTCATAGGGCCTACCCTATGAACTTTGAGTGGATGACTGTAGGGATTCTCAGACCACTGACAATCATTCATACTGTTAGCACTGTGTTGCATTTGAATGTAAATGCTGAATCCAATTTTTTTGGGGGGA
>OMKK01032319.1:28662-38885 GCA_900302305.1 Polymixia japonica | reverse complement strand
CTTAGCTAAAGGTATGCAAACTGCAGGGATGACCTGATGAACAGGTAACTCAGGAATGGTGTTAGGTGCCTTACAAGTCTCATATGGTGAGGCCTAAGGTGAACTCTGCTTAAATAAGTCAAGTCTTGTCATGTTCACTAAAAATGTACTTTTGCAAGGGACGTTATTTTTAGATATTTGTCATACAAGATAGACTAAAACAAAACTCTAAAACAAACAAAAACGAAAGTTATTTTTACATAATTATGTCCAAACTTCCCAAAAGTCCCACTCCAGTTGTTGTTTTTTCCATGTTTCTTTAGAAGAAAAATATTGAATATACAGATCAGCAAATGGAAAGGCCGTTTGGCTCAGTCTCAACGAGGCGTAGGGAGTTTCTGAGTGTATAACTTACACTTGAGTGTAACTTTACAAACAGATGCTGTTGCGCTAGGCTAGCTACGTCACAGCATGAAATAATGCACGTCATGTCATATGGGAAATCATTTTTTGGCTCTGCTTAGAAAATTGAATTTTCCGCCCTAACTAAATACTCATACTCATATGATTCATTGTGCATCACCAGGATCAGTTCAAAAATCACTCATGTGGCCCTTTGAAACAAGAGACAAGATCACATGCATACACAGAGCCACAAAGATAGAAAATGCATTACCTACCTTTTTCATGTTCATCTTCACAGACAAGGTTTGGGCCTTCTTGTAAAACAAAGGATAGGACAGAGGGTTTTAAACAGAGCCTCCTACAAGAGGGGCGTTTACATCTGAGTCCAACCAATGGGATTTCACACTGTCTTAGTTGATAATTATGCAGCCTGTATTTATAATTATGTAACCTCTCTCACTTGTATTAGGAGTTGACAAAGTCAAGTTATATGATTATTTGTTTTGATGTCTGCAATTTCTACAATGTTCTTGGAAATGTTATTCCTCCATGCGCTGTCCATGGCTTCCCAGCTGCTGGTGTAGTGGAATTTTAATAATCTCACTTTCAAATAAACTTAGAAAAAGAGCTGTTGTTTCAAAAGTATCAACCTTTTATTCATATACGCATATAGGTTCAGAGAGAAGAAGAACAAAAACACATAGTGCATACAGGTTTTAATGGAGCCCATGAGATATTCTAGATTGGTCAACAATCATAAGGGATGTGATCAGTACTCAGACATGGAGCTCTGTGATTTGGCTAGAGTCCAGGAGGATTGTCCCACTCTTATCAACCTACTCTGTTTAGTGTCCTAAGGCACTTATAAACTCTTGTTTAGTGTCCTCTATGTTATCTCTCCTATGCTAAACACAGAAAGGCACGTAAACCACTATATTTTGAAGTTTGGAATGTGAAGTCTTTAAACCACTACCTTTGATGCTTGGAATGTGTTGCTGGCAAAACTGAAAGGGGAGCCCTTTCAGACTGGATATTTGGGGATTTAAATTCACAATTTTGTAGTGAATGTGTTGTGCTACACATGTCTGTGTAGATAGAATTTGAAGAAGTCCATTTTAAGTCCATTTTAATTTTAAGGAAGATAAATTATTTATTAGAAAACTAAAAACACCTTTGGACTGACGACTTTCTCTCTACATCAAAAATATTGAGACAAATAATTGGGATTTTATTTAAAACGTTTTATATTCCTAATATGCCCTCATCAATCAGGAACTTTGATATCTCTAATAAATATCAGGTAGATGCCCAACATTTTAGTTCTGCAGTGAGATATACTGTCTTGTGAGATTAAGTTTGATAACACCATTCACGACTTCACCTTTACAATAATCTTTCAATATATCATTTTTACTTATATAGTGAAATGTATTCTTCCAAATAAAGTTAAATTATTTTTATGTTATTATGGATAAAATAGTATTTCATAATTTGGGATGAAATAGAAGAATATATCAGATACATCTGGATACCAAATATTGTTAAAGAAGAAGAAGATAACCGGAAGGGGGCGCTGTGTCATTTGTCGGGGAGAACTTCTTGACTATCTGCTTGTCTTGGTTGTCTCTATCTTGACGGTCACTTCCTGGCGGGTTGTTGACGTTAGTTTGCATTAATTTAAACTATCTACTAATGACAAAACCGTAGTGGGAAGAATTTTCATATAGTGACCTACAATATTTTGTTTGTAATAGCGATCAGAGGTCTAAAATGTTAGAACACGTTTTTTTGTAACCAGGAAACGTTAACTAGTGCAACTGGCAATTTAGAGCCGAGACAGAGATTATTGTTTACTAATTTAACGTTAACGTTGACTAACGCTAACTCACTATACACGACAGCCTAAATCAAGCAAGGTAAGTTGATTTATAGTAACGTAACCCTGTTTGTTTCAACACAATAGTTTGCTCGTATGTTCCGTCAGATTGTGTTGTTTTGGGTGCAGCTTTAGGGAAGGTGGTTAGATCATCACAACGAACAGCGACGTTAAATCAATGGATGGATTGTTTTTCACTCCCTGAAGAATTGTGGTCTCTTCTTCTATGGTGAAGTACTAAGCTACCATAGGAGAATAGACCACAATTCTTATAATTATGTTGCTAAAACAACAATTATCCACAGTATTATCCACTCAAGTATTTATTTTGCTAATAAGATGTCTATTATTTAATAGGTTAAATAAAGAATTATGCATAAAGATTTTTAATAATTCATGCTACGTATTCCTACTCCTGTATTAATCCCATTTTTTCTGAATCAGGCTCGCATTTCACCACTGACACTGTTACAAGGCACCATCATTGATTTGAGATGGACCTATCTCATGACGTAGGAGTACTTGGCCACAGGGTGGAGGCTGTTGCTCTGAATGGTTGTCAAGCTCCTGAGGTTTCCAGTGGACAGAAGGACACCTCGGCTGCAGATATGTTAAGGTTCTCTTTCCAGGCCTGCATTAACCCATCCATTATACAATATCTATACTACCTGAGTGATAATCATTTGAGGAATCACACCCCTAACACATGGCCTTGGGTTAGACTCACCGTCTCAAGGTAATGATGAAAAATGTTTGAAATCTGAAATTATTTATTTTTCTTTTCAGAATAAAAGAGCAGATGTCCAACCAGTGCTTCGAGATGGCTGTACAGCTCAATTCAGGTACGATTACTTGTTTTAGGGCCCATGCAGGTACATGATTTCATGCTGTATTTCCAGAAAAAACGCAGAAGTTGATTATTAATGTAAAATGTTCTACAACAGGAAAAAGCAAAAGGTCTTGCAGCGCATCAGAAGCCGAGAGAGATTTGTGAGTGCCCGACATTGGCCCAACAGTGTTATTCTATAACATTGAAAGGTTTAAGTTCACTTTTAACATCCATTTTATCTTTTAATATTTTACAGGCCTGAGTATGTCAGTGAGTTGGAAGATGCAAAGATAATTCATTTTAACAAGACAATGACATTGCACAGGTAAATATCAAACCTATGTATATGTAAGAGCACGTT
The DNA here is from genome assembly GCA_900302305.1 of Polymixia japonica. Classification (NCBI taxonomy): domain Eukaryota; kingdom Metazoa; phylum Chordata; class Actinopteri; order Polymixiiformes; family Polymixiidae; genus Polymixia; species Polymixia japonica. The sequence continues at coordinate 35,435 of OMKK01032319.1, read as the reverse complement.
TATTACATTACAGTCTCGTAAATGAGTGCTGGATTTGAGTAGCAATAATTAGGTTGCGCTTTCTAACATTCAGCATTGAGCAGTGATTCGCTCTAAATCATTAAAGATTAATTTGACTTTGTACCTTTCAGAATGCAGATATGGCATGTTGTTGCTGAAAAGCTGAAACGGAATGATTCAGAGTCTGTGTAAGTCAAATCACAATAGACTGAAACAACTGTCATACATATATGTAGCTAAACAATCAGCAAAACACCGTAACATAATAGTTTTTTAATATGGAACTGGTCATGTTCACCAGTGTAATAGCACACTGTTTTCCTAATTAAATGCCACAAATTTCTCAAGATGTATTTCACAGTTGTAACCGTACCATCACAACGTAAATACTATGGTATAACCCTTTTTTTATTTTTATTTTTTTACACAGTGAAATGAAAGTTGTAAGTGATCGTTGCATGGCCCTTTGTTCACGTATAAAACAACTTCAGCAAGTAAGCAGTTTCATCTTCTATTGTGCACATGCAAGTTTAATGTTTCTCTGCATTGATATCACATTATATTAGATAGTTTAATGTCTATTTGATAAGTTTTATATCTGTGGTGTATGGAGTGAAGTGTTTGTAACCAGGGATGGAACAAAAAAATGTTCAAGTGAAACATTGCTTAGTTTATACCTGACACCCTTTGTTTTGTCAACAGGAATCAAGAGAGCTTGAGGATCAAGTCACAGAGATACAGAAGAAGAGGCTTGGTATATGACCACCACTACTTACTTATGACAAAATGATTATCAGGTGTAAAACCTGATCCATATTGTTTTATGAATTCTAATCACAGATGATTGTATTCTTATTATTTTTATTGTATTTATTTATATTTGAGATGCCTGGCTGCTGTCATAGATTGCACTTCTCAACTTGTCACTAATCAATTTTCTGCAGAGTTGAAGCGGCCCATACATGAGAAAATGAAAGAGATAGATGAGCTGATGTACAAGAAACAGCACCCGGATATGGATAAGTACGAAGCTGCCTTGCAGAAAGGTCATGCTAACCTGGAAAAATACAAGAAGATGGCAATTGTGACGCAGAACGTTCTGAGGGTAAATTGTAAAGGAATCTTACAGAATGTACAATGTCAGTCTGAGAAATGATGTTAATTTTAATGTATATCATTAAATCTGTATTTTTCCTCAGGGCATCCTCTTGGCCAGTAAAGTGAATTGGCTGGATGATCCTAAAGTTCGAGACATTGCCATGACATTAGATGACCTTCCCATGTCAGACTAAAGAGGATATTGACTCGTGTTATATATTTTAATTTAACTTCACTGTAAATAAGAATTAAAACTATTTGAAAGAGCTGGTGTTATTTTTTTTATTTTTTTTTTGTCGATGTTGATTACTTTACATGCCACCGGAGGGCGATGAAAAGGCCGAAGAAGGATTTTAGTATTTCTCACTTCCGGTACCGAAGAAGATCGAAGTCTGCACGTGTTTACCCTAGCTACAATTATTTACTGCTATTTTACTTTATTGTTTTGTTATATACCCTGAGCGCTTAATAAAGAAAACATGCCTAAAGTGAAGACTGAGAAGAGAAGCAGGCAGCACCAAGAAGTCAAAAATCAGGGTATGTTTCTCAGATCTAGGGGTCGTTAGCTGTACTACCTAGCTTACAAACATTACAGCTGCTAAGATCTATACATGCCAGTATGGACCCGATAATACTGTAACAAACAATGTGTAAATGCAGCCTTGATAAAGACTGAGTAATAAGAAACACGTTTACTTTCGTTACTTTAGCGGTTATTAGGGTTTAATGGCGTCGAAAACCAAGTTAGGTTAACACTAAGTAACTTAAGTTAATTAAACCAAGAAATGTGTCCCATCTCGACATTACATGCACAGGTATTATGTTCAACACTGGTATCGGCCAACACATCTTGAAGAATCCCTTGGTTGTCAATGGAATCATTGAAAAGGTAGGCTGTTGCTGTTGCTGGTGCCCCGTTACTGAGATGTCAATGTACAGATATATTAAGATAAGATAAAGACCGCACAGACACGGGATGCAACATTTGCAGATCTGTATTCCTGAATCCTGATTGTGGCTGATCTTGATTGTTTGCAGGCTGCCCTTAGGCCGACGGATGTGGTTCTGGAGGTGGGACCTGGTACTGGTAACATGACAGTTAAACTGTTGGAGAAAGCCAAGAAGGTGAGAGCATCGTAGTAGTTTTCTGTGACATCTTAAGAACTGGACTTGAATACCTTTTTTTTGTTGTAACCAATGCTTCCTACGTCGTATTTGAGTATGAGAGGGTTCACCCTACACTTAAAAATCCCATATGTATTATAGGAAGTACATGGTGATGAATGATATTGACGCAGTGAAGAAGAGGTGCTGTTTTTATTTTTATTTTATTTTTTACCTTCGAGGCAATGATGGGAATACTTTTTTTCCTTTAGATGCCTTTATTATTTGAATCCAATGAATTGCAATTGATAGAATTTCTTTTTCAGCACAAGGGTTAATTTACAGCTGTAAATTCTAACAGCAATTGTTATTTTTATCAGGTGGTGGCCTGTGAGCTGGACTGCAGATTGGTGGCTGAGCTCCAGAAGAGAGTACAGTGCACGTGAGTAGCTGGGAAAATCTGGGTGGTTGAAGTGAAACCCCATCAACTGTTTGTGCATAACGCTCCTTCAACCTGCAATTAGTCCCATACTGTAAATAAGTCGGCAATCGTTCAAATTGACTGGTTTAATAAGGAGTTAAAATTGGTTGTGATGAGTGATTTCTTTTTCCTTCAACAGACCCATGCAGCCCAAACTTCAGATATTAGTAGGAGATGTATTAAAAACAGATCTGCCTTTCTTTGATGTCTGTGTGGCCAATTTACCTTACCAGGTAAAGAAAAATATACTGAACACTGCACAATGTTGATGCCATAGTAACTGAGGTCATTGGATGTCTAGCACATATAACCTAAACTAAACCTCTCTTTATTGCACAGATTTCATCACCATTTGTCTTTAAGCTACTGCTACATAGACCTTTCTTCCGGTAAGAAATATGACGCTCGTCAACTATTTAAAGTTGTGTCCACGTTGCAGTTAAGCTGTAGAATAGAGTTTTATTTGCCCCCCCTCCCGATCAGGTGTGCAGTGTTGATGTTCCAGAGGGAATTCGCTATGCGATTGGTTGCCAAGCCTGGAGACAAGCTCTACTGCAGACTGTCCATCAACACACAGTTACTGGCCCGTGTTGACCATCTCATGAAGGTCAGTATGTTATTCGTTTACCAAACCCACTTATTTGTCTATGAACCCTTGCGTAGGTACACATTTACATTTTAGGTATTTAGCTCAAGCTCTTAACGCAGAGCCAATTTCAAATGAGTGCAACAGTAGTATGACCTTCATGTCCTAGATTCTTATCTGGTATTTATTCTATCATCACCAAAATTATACATTTCTTTATGTTGCTTCTATATTTTGGGACACCTTGTCAAGGTTGTTGGACTATGATTCATTGACAGTAAATTGCGATGTCAGTACCATGTGACAATCTGAAAATGGCAGTTTTCTCCCTTGCTCAGGTCGGGAAGAATAATTTCCGTCCTCCTCCTAAAGTGGAGTCAAGTGTCGTCAGGATAGAGCCAAAGAACCCTCCTCCTCCAGTCAACTTTCAGGTGAGGCTAGATTTCCTGAATGGGTAATAACCATCGTCACGTTTGTAGGAGAAGGTGGATGGTGAAACGAGACGTTTTGCTGAAGGAATGCTGTTTTACAGTTTTACTTATTTACATTGATGGCTCTTCAAACAGGAGTGGGACGGCCTGGTCAGAATTGCCTTTGTGAGGAAAAACAAAACCCTAAACGCAGCTTTTAAGTAAGTACCTGCCGGTCACGATCATTACCAACCTCACCTCTAGTCTATCCTCGTCAATGTCTGGTGGGAAAACACTCACGTTTCCTTTTAATGTCCAGGTCCACTGCAGTCGAACAGCTGTTGGAGAAGAACTACAGAATTCACTGCTCTCTACACAGTGTGGTGAGTAAACATCCTGCTGTATGACTTAATCATGAACTCAAGACTTATCAATTCTTATTCATTCTTAAATCCCAACACTGGCTACCTGTGTGCTTTAGGATAGATTTTAAAGTTATTTTATTTGTATTTAAACCACTTAGTGGGACTGCACCAGATTACCTAAACTGAAGATAGACATTCTCACTGAGATTAAGTTTATGTCTGACTTGCGATGTGTTATTATAGCCATTGGCATTACTTTTAATAGATATTTGGTAGATGTGTAGTGGATACATGCCTCTGAGATCATTTATTATATATCACTATTTTCAGCCCCTTTGCCCTTTAAATGGACTTAAGTTATCATATAAAATAAGGTAGAAGTCTGAGATCCGCTGAAGCTGGCCTTCTCTGCCAGACTGTCAAGAACACGTCCTCTGTAAATACTTCCCAGATACACTTAAGACATTTTCACAATTGCATTCAGATGAATGTATAGCTGTCAAATCTGTTTCCTTCTCTATTTTCAGCACTTCAACATCTATACCCCTTCTTTTATTTGTAATTAATTTGTTTAGATCACATTATGCAATTGTAATGCTTTGTGATGTGTTCTGTGGAGCACTTTGTGCTACATTTTCTTTATTGAAAGTGACTTATAAACATTGTTTTCATTCACTGTGGTGTTTTTCTCTTTCTGTAACACAACCCTTTCAGTAAACGAGTGGCTTTAACTGCAACCTGTCATTTTCAACTTCCCTCTTTTGTCAGTTTGTTTATTTCCATGTTCTGCGTTGACAGGAAATCCCAGCTGACTTCAGCATCACCAAGAAGATTGAGAGTGTTCTGCAAGAGGCTGACTTCAGTGAGAAGAGAGCCAGGTCCATGGACATAGATGACTTCATGGTGTAAGTGTAAAGATGACTTGTTCATGACTATTTGTTGTCCTGTGCTCCCTTATGAACCAAATAGTATTTGGTTTTCCACTGTACACTGGTCCAGCAACCAGTAATCAATCATTTTGATTTTGACTGTTTATATACCCAATTTGTTCTGTGTTTAATCTGAGGGTTTCTTTGTCTACAGACTGCTCCACGCATTCAACTCTGCTGGGATCCACTTCTCCTAAAGCTGGCTGAGGGAACTTGATATGACATCTCACTGCCTCATATGTCCTACTAACCAGAGTCTTGTCCTTCTGTGAGGAGAGGAGTGAGACATGAACAATGACTGTCTTTGTTGGTTGGATGAGATGAAGGCAATAGGTTACCTCACTGACCGGTGCCAACATCCTTTGGACTTATTTCTTGACGCAGTGCGAGAATTAACTCTGAAACATTGAATGCTTTGCTGAAATACACCAAGTATAGTATTTAATGAATGGTGATATGTAAAAGGAACTCATATTGAGATTGTTTTAAGTGTGCTATATTATATCTATAAAAAGTATAGATTTAATGTAGCTTGGCATATTTGTCATGAATGGGCATGATTCACATGGTTTGGCAGAGGTCTTGCTGGGACACAGCAATAACAAGCTTTATAAGACCTCTTGGTTGTAGTGATTTCAAGTGGTTGTGAAAACTCAGATCAATGAAAATATCTGGAATGGCTTAGATGCACAATAATTTGACTAAACTATTATGTTGATGAAAAATGTAACAGTACTTAAAAAAGGCAGGTTCTGAGTGTCTGTAATCCATCTTAAAAACACAATTTAGATTTGTCCAGCTGATATTACATGAAAGCCTGGTAAGCACAGTACATCTCAGCTATAATGAGGACTTTATTGAGCCCAGAATTGGGTAACTCTTCAGTCAGAAATGAGTCCGCTGCAGGTTCTTTCTACAGCACATTTTCTTCATGGTGAAACAGATGTTCCTTTCCTGTCTTGACACTGGGATCTCGTCACTAGAGGGCAATGCAAACTGAGCTCTCCTTCACTAACTTGTCCTTAGGTTGTTGCGTCTCCGCACTCTTCCTAACAACCCTAGCCGTATCCCTGGGTCCTAAGAAGACAGGAAATCATTCTGGTCAACTTCGGTTTAGTTCACATCCAGTTTATCTAAGACAGGCTCATCTACTCTGACAGATTTTCATCATCAAAAACTCAAAACGGGTGATTCTTTTATTACTCCATCCAGCATTACATCCGGTGCAAACACTGAGCAACATATTCAATGGTAGGTCAGTGGTATTCACTATACATTTGTTAATAGCTGTTTTTTCTAGTTTAATTTTTTTATAACAAAGTGTTAAATGAGGGGTGGAAAAACATTTTTACAGTAAGTAAAATTTTTCTTTTAAGAGGGTTGCCACAAACTGACATGGCACAAAACCGAAGCAAACTACAGGTAGAAAGTTGATGGGCAGAAGGAAGGAACCAGAACACAAGGGACGCACCCCAGCTTGATTCAAGGCTTCTTCCCTATCATTTAAAACACCAAGGAAGGAAAAGGAACAAAAAGAATGGGCCTAGAGATATGGCTATGCTGTACAGTGCCAACTGATTGAGGACCCAAAAGCACGACAATGGAAGATGGTGGCATACATACACTATCACAGTGCACATGCAGACATGTCAGCCAGAGCTACCAGAAACCAAAGACTGGTGTTGTATGGTAAACCTTAAAGCACGTTCAATTAGGAATGCATCTAAAACCAGGTCAACAAGCATTCCATTTCAAAGAAAGTACAAATACGTATAAAAGAAAATAAATAAAACTGAACAA
>OMKK01032319.1:0-12292 GCA_900302305.1 Polymixia japonica | reverse complement strand
GGGGGCGGGGTCTCTGGGCTGGGGGCAATCTCCTCATCTGGGGCCACATCTGGGTTTAGTGCAAATATACTCTCTAAATCGATCTGTCCAGAGAGGAGAGAAGAGAGGGGCATTAACGACAGTTCACCTGGTTCACTATGTGGTCATTATGCATTTAAAATAACAATCTTATTAACTTGTTAAAACAGATAAACAACCCACACTACAGTATATTCCTAAAAACTTCCTATGTAATGAAACATAATGTTGATGAAATGTTATTATATAATATAGATATAATAATTATCGCTACCACAGTGTCGTTGTTACAATGTAGCCTTATCAAAATGATAACAAGAGTAACTACACAGGCCATGTTGTGGTCATAGACGTTCCAGTGTTCACAGAGCTAATTCTGTCATAGCAGTGCTGCATCAAAGTCAAGTGATACATGAGTGGAAACAGTGTTATATAAAGTTTATCGCCACTCAAAAACAGCTCCAGATTGTTTTTCTCACTGGAGGCACTGGTGCTACCAACAGTTTAAGTCTGAGGCATCAGCCGATAATGTGACAGGCCAATATGTCAATTTACTGTATTTTAACTTTAGAAGCTACTAGTTTTAATGTGTGATCTGGCCAAATTGCAGTTGAGACAGTTTACAAAGAGCTTGATTCACTTCTGAGAGGAATCATTGTGTTTTCTGGCAGCGCAGAATGACAGCAGTTCTGAATTGGATAGAGAGAGTGTGCGCACAGGCAAGAAGATCTAATGAATCTGTCATTCTAAAATATCCTATCAAAAATCATTTCTAATCTTTAATAGCTTCGGAAAGCAAAAACACATTGCTTTGCCCCAGGACTTAAAGCTGCTATGTGTGAAATGTCTGAATGTGTGAATGTGTATTTTATGTTAAAATGACATAAAAAGACTGTGCTATGTGAAGGTTCAGTGAGATATGATCTTCACAACAAATGTCATTGCTAGGAAAAAAAAAAAAGAATAAGTTACATCAGCACATGAGCAGCACTACTTACGTCAATATATACCAAGAGGAGACAAGAGAACGCATAGCTAAGGAACAGAATATGAATACTTTGTGGGAAGAGACATTACAGTTACAGGCCCATCAGAGTACAGATGATGTCTGGTGAGACTGTAGAACAAGCAGGCTGGTTGTGTAATCTCCACAGCTCTCGGATGTCTTTCCATGCATTATTCATTGCTGGGCAAGATCTGAGCGGAATGCTGCCACCGGTGCTTTGACTAAGAATGACTGGCGGCTTACCTCTTTTCCTTTTGTGTCTCCGTTCTCTATCCACTCCACTGTGACGCTCTCGTTGTCCTCGTTCAGTGAGGTCACCATCGCCTGGTGTATTCGTCCTGTGGAATATCACAGACAGGTTCCGCAGGCATCAGACGGCTTGACTAACGCCGACCCTCAGTGTTAGCCAACCTAGAGGCAGTGCCAAGAGGCAGTGCTTACTTGGATGAGACATTTAGGCCACAGTGAGGCCAATGTAGTGGATGACAGGAGCCATAGTACTCATGCTGCTTATTTGGTTAAAAAGGTACAGTCTGGCACAGATATATATTATGAGTGATTAGTAGGGAAGACAACAAGGAACACACTGACAAAATGCAAGCTGAAACCCCAATCTTGTGAAAACGCAATCTAGGGCAGTGTTGTCTGCTGCTCTACTGAACCAACTGATTTCTGTGCTCTTTATAACACTTACTGACATGGTAATTCATTTTGATGTAATAACATCAGGCTATTAATGTTGAAAGTTGCAGATGAGAGCAGGGCAATACCCTAAGGATAGTCATGGTCTAGCAAGTTGAGGCCCTGCGGTTGGATAATCACCCGTTAGCGGCAATCATTGATAATAGAGGCAAATACAGCTGCTTCTGTTAGCCTCTAATGCTTCTGCCTGCCTCCACGTCCGCAGCGTAATCATACCAGCTGCCAAGGGCATGCCCAGCACTCCCATCCTTTGCTATATGGGCCCAACCACAAGCTGTAAATTCCTAACGCAGTCCGGGGAAACGTCATGTTCCTGTATCCATTATTTAGAGACAAGAGAGGAAAAGCGCAGAGATGCTTTTAGTGTTCTCAGCTCCTGAACACTTCACTGTCCTACATTACAATGGTTGTACATGGGCAAGAAGCAGGAAAGGCAAACCAAGAGAATGTATAAAAGAAAAGAACAGGAGAAACCTTGTGTATGATGTATGCACCAGAGCTGGGGCCAATGTACTTTCAGTTCAGGTGGGTTCTCTACCAGTTTAACTATTGAAAGACATTTGGCTTGAGGAGGTAGTCGTATCCCATCTATTCAAATAAGTAAATGAATGCTCTATAGGTAGCAAAACAACTGCAGTATATATGCCTATTTTTTAATGATTTAAATAAAAGTGAATTAACACCAGATCAACAGGACCCTATATCAGAAATGTTGAGTATTATAACATCCTTTCAAGTTGCGCCCAGGCCTGTTTTCTTATACTAACAGGGATAACAGTAGCTACTGCTGACGAGACCAGCCAAAGGGAGTTCAGCTGAAAGGTAAGGGAGGACCCCAATATTGCAGTATGGGCATCACCATGGAGACAGTCTTCTGGGAGCTAAATGAGGGAACACATCTCCCTTCACAACCACAGAACATAGTGAAGGCCCTCACAGTCTATTTAGGCCATCTAGGGAGAGGGGGACTGCTTCCGTTACAAGCTAGTAAATATGTTCACATGGACACAGCCTGCTACATTTGTGAATAACTAAACACAGATGCAACTCCATTACGAGGCCTTTCAATAACTTTACTGCTTGCTTTGGATATGCCGACATCTGGGGCTGGGAGATCTGAGCTGTGGAGAGACAGCCCGACATGGCTTACAGTGTAAATCCAATGTTGGATTGTCCCAAGGTGGTTACAGAGCTGTCCTGGCAACAGCAGTTGCCAGTTGACAGTTACCGTCTGTTGCTGCAACGAGCGTAGCCTGACGCCACACCTCTACGTGAGTTAGCCAGGAGCACAGTGAGCTGTGACAGAGACTGCAGCATTCAGGGAGAGCATTACAATGGGGACAGACGGGGGAAAAGGACAAGACACAGGCGGCAAGCACTTCCGAAACACAGGTTTTTGCTTACTGATGTTCTGATTATTTTTTCCATACAGCTAATAAGGTCAGTAGGGGACATGAAAGAAAGAACAATGGTAACAGTGACAGACAGAAATTAGGTCTATATTGTATCAGAACTACTATTCCTAATGGCTTATATGAGGGAGTTCTGTTACACAACACTACATCTAGTGTACTTAAGCCTGAGTAACATATGCCATTTGATGGACACACACCAAACGTAAGCACCTTACAGTACATTACATGTACAGTGAGTTTTATGGGTGGTTCCATTAGGATCAAACCCCTAACCCTGGCAGTGTTAGCTACCCAGTAAGCTACACAGGACCACACATCTGAGTAAAATCATGACGATATGTGACTTCTGTAATAGAGTGTGATGGACTGCAAAACAACTATGTTCTTTGCAAGTCTATAGCCAAAGGCCAAATAACAACTAATAAGAGCACAGACAGAGCATGTTAGAACAGTAAACCAACTCAATATGAATAAATGTGACATATGCAGACATCCCAAGTTTCCAGCATGGATTTCTGCGTGGGTTTGCGCGTGCATTTCAGGGAGAATCCCGGACGTTCCGGGAGACTTGGGATATCTGCATTTGCTAAAGCTCTGTATCACATTATGCTGAGTTAGCAGCATACTTGTTATATCAACAGGCAATCAATGCTACAGTTTGCTTGTGTTCACTGCACTTCATCCCTCATGTAAACAGACACTGCAGCGTTTCTTCTGACATAATGACCCAGATAATAAGTCAAACAACAAATGCCTAACAAAATGCAACATAGTGGCCAAGAGCTAAAATGTACAATTGAAAGCCATAAGTCATGATGACAAACTTTACAGAATGAGGGGGCTAAGCTGGCTATTTGTTGAGATGTAAGATGTTGAGATATGAAACCCAAATGGATGACTGGTGTTTACATTCTCACCTATACTGCCTCATATAACTTCTGGAAGAAGCATCCATCCTACAGGTAATACACACCAATAGGCATGCAGGATGGCCTGTCTAACCTGTTGTAGCCTGAGGCCTAGAGACCAAGGCACACAGAATAGCACAAACAATATCATCAAAACAGCAATTTTATCCTCCAACCCACACTCCAGGTCCCCTCGTCTGCAAATAGGTCCCCTTGTCAGAACTGAACCTGTGCTCTACAGCCCCTCACGGGGGGCAAGACAAACAGATCTTCACTGCAGGGATGAATAAAGTATCACACAGAAGCTCTGTGAAGCCTGAAGAACAAAGCCTTCAAAGCACCAATTTCACTACAACAAAAAAGGCACCCATCCCAGAAACTGTGTCACCATGACATGGATTAGGGTTGGGTGATTTGACGAATACACCGGCGATCGGCAATGTCCATAGCTGGTTGAAATTCCCTTGCTGATTTTTTAGATGATTTCAACTACCATGATCTTTGTTATGTATGTGTAGGGCAAGACACTCAAATGGGGAAGCACATGCAGCAACCAAAATTCTGGTTTAGCATAAAGGCTGAATTATACTTCTGTGACAAGGTCTTGGCGTAGCGAGTGATTTATACTTCTGCGTAGACTGCGTAGCACTGGAAAGGGCTTTCCTAGATGAGGGAGATGATTACGTCAGAAGAGGAGATGGTGTGTGAGACCACTGAACATGGTGAGACAGGAGACAGACATGTGGACAACAAGCAGTGCTTGTTGGCCAAACGCGAGAGATGAATAAAGAAATATTCAAATATTTCCGCATGTCGGCGAATAGGTTTGACGATTTAGTACACTGGTTGCGCCCGTTCATCTCAAAAATCCACACACATTGCTCCCATCGATCCCATTCAGAGATTAGCTAACAGAAATTGTCTTCACTATCAAAATACACTACTACCGGGTACCGGCACCGGAAAACACGCAGCAGGAAATACAAAGCGGCCCAAGCAAACCAATCACAGCTCTTGCAGTATCCACGTAGCCTATGAGTAGGTACATTTTTGAGGAGGCACGCGTAGGCTACGGTGTAACCCCTGGCATACCTATGACACTTTGATGTAGTTTAAATCAAGCTTAGGTGTGGTCAAATCTGGACAGTCAGTCTGATGGTGTTTGAGGTTTCTCATTCATTCACTCTCATTTATTCCAAATGTCTCTCATTTATTCTATTTTGAAAGATAATTTCACACAAAAATGGATGCCCTATAACATAGTGGATAATCCGTGATCAAGATTAAGCAGGGTATCTTTTATCCCCTTCAAAGAGGACATAACCACCACAGGGGGTGGGACTGATAGACTGGCTAATGACTACAGGTCCTCTTCTCAACAACTGCTGATCCCTTTCAAATTTCTATATATCAGCCCTTGCTCTCCTTGGCCAACATTTGCACACTAATGTCAGACACTGAGGCAGGGAGAGAGACCAAGAGAGAGTCCTGGCAGATGGAGTGTTGGTTAATAGGTTGAATCTGGCTTGCCTTGGCCAGAACCCCTCCTACCCCCCAGAGCGAGGGCAATCCCTTCTCAGGACAGAACACTGAGCAACTGGGAAATAGATGGATGGAACCACTTCCCCTTTAGGCCTGTGTCCTTTACTCTCTCAGCTCACTCATGAACTTCAGGAGAGTGCCGTCTATTGCTACTGGTGGAGTACAAGAGAACAACAGCAACAACCCCAGTACTTCCATAACCACGCCACCATATTAGTTTTGAAATAAATAAATTGGGATATATATTTGACCAGTTTATTAAAAAGCAGGTTAGTCCTAAAGCATATTTGCTATAGTCAGGTTTACTTTAAACTACTACCTCAGGGTGTCCCCTTATCCTGGAATGGCCAGTATAAATAACATCATGTTAGTGTGCTCATCTTTGGCTGCCTGGCCCTGCAGCACTGAGATGAGAGAATAAAAGATGACATTCAGATTGGGGGAATCATACAAACAGCCTCTTCCTTTCTCCGTTTTCCCCTCTATCTACAATAAAAAAAGACAGGAGCTTCAGTGTATTCCAATCAGAGCTTCTTACTGAAAGCACAGTCTAATAACCAAAATGTAACACTGTTGCACTAGGACTGCAGCCGACGACGGTGTTTGAGATACTCTTTTCTTGATAGTCTTGCCTACAGCATCTTAGGGGTGACCCTTCGAACGGTCACCCCACTGCATCTGATGCATTTCTTGACTAACCTATCCGTAAAATCATTGTAGTTAACAGCTATACGGATATGTAGTGCAATTTGCTATATCCACCCATAGTAAAACCAACTTAGAACCAGCCGCAACATGATTATTGATTGGTCTCATATGGGTTCCCAAACCAAAGTGAACCGTGTAAAGCTGACTAAATCAGCTGAACTAAATGATGTTCGTATGCCAGATGATACAGTCATAAGGACAAACTAGGTAATTCTCTAGATGGACCGTGGCCAAGTTCGACTGTTTACTGCTGCAATGTAGCCGGTAAGGTTAGCTAATCTCCTGCTAATGTTGGACTGGCGAACTGACGTTAGCTCGGCTAGCAAGTTAGCCGGCTAACGTTAGTTGATAATAGCTAACGCTAGTTACTAAGGCAGGCGGCACCGGTAACGTTGGTTGGTTAACGTTTTACTGGTAGCATTAAACACTACCATTATAAAAGGAACTAGCGTTTTGGGGGTCTTAAATTCACAAGCTTGCTAACAAAGGTAAGGGTTCATTCAAAGGCTTTGGCCGTGGTAAAGTACTCCACCCTGACAGAGCTAATGCTACAATGCTAACGCTGTGTTCTGCAGTCAGCGACAACGGTTGCTGTGTTCAACAGCAACAAAGATCCTCCAACAACTTGCACACAACAGACAGGGTGAAACTTACCATCACTGCGCTTTATCTCTACATAAGTGCCAACGACAATTTTCCCAAAAGCAGACGCCATCCTACATTACTTTTAAAAAACTTAAAGAAATACGACTAAGGTTTTATTATATTCGTGATAAATCAAGCTACTTATGTTTGGCAGGTTCGGCCGGGAAGGAAGATGCAGAGCTGTGTGAACTCGCGTAAACCCACCAGGAAAAAGCAGAGCAAATTCCGTTCACGTATTTTCAAAATAAAAGCAGACGTCTCTATTTAGTACACAGTTGCGAGGCCTGCTCTTTTGTCTGTTGTTGACAATGCTATTCTATCTTTGCTTTTTTGAATCCTAGTAGCTAACAGGGTTTGTTTGCTGACTGCTGTCTCATCAACGGTGTCTTGAGCGATTCATTTTAATTGTAATTTGTTACAGAAGTAGCATATGTACCTTATTTGTTTAAAAGTTATGCCACATCATCTCATATCTGTCAGTTTCAAATGAATTGAATTGTGTAATGCTGAAGATTGCATTGTCATCATCAGTCTCATGGGGAAGCAAAGTCACCTGGGTCTTATTGTTTTAGTATGAAAGTATTTGACCATTTATATATAGTAGATTTCATCATGACTGGCTGTGTGGTTCTGTTAATCCTATCAATCCTGAATTCTGACGGCCCCTCCACTCCTCCCCATTCCATAAAGCATGCTCTCCCATGTTCATACACACTCACACCACACTGACAGACCAATTATTAAAACCGGACTCAGTGAGTCTTTGTTCGTCAACGTCACATCACACACATGCATGCAGTGAGCGGCCAGGCATGCACACACAATACAGGCCGGAGAAATTTATCCTCTGCTTTTGACCGATCCTTGCTGTCCTTCCTCCAGGAGCAGTGGGCAACCAGGGACCAGTTTCACTTGTGCGCGTCTTGGTTAGGGATTAGGGACAGGACAGGATAACGTTCTGCATTGGGGTCCATGTTGGAGGAGACCCATGTGAGCAAGGCGAGAACAGTTTAATGTACACAGGACCCTAATCAGGAGATTAGGTGGGAATCGAACCTTGCTGTGAGGCAGCAGTGCAAGCACTGTGCCACTAATCTGCATATGGACACTGATAAAAACTAATCAAGCGATCTATCAACCTACCAACCTTGCAGTTTTGTACATCTGTCATTTATGCTTATACTTTGCATCTGTGAGTATTCCTGCTGTCACTACACTGGAACAACGTTTGTGAATGTATGCTTGCAGTGTGTTATTTTACTACTACTGTCTATGCTGTCTATACTTGCACGCATCAAGCATTTCTACCTGATATACACAGTGATACTGTTGAGGGACTCTTACTTATAAGGGCGAATCAGTTTTCCAGGAAAACCGGAAATACTATTGTGTTCCCATTGCGGTGAGGGACGGTGCTTGTGAACGGAGGGAAACAAGTGACCGGTGATGAGAGTGAAACTGCGCATGACAGCAGAACACTGCCGCTTGGTCGAATCACTATGACACAATCACCATTGTGTTACTATATTCGGCGATAGATAGTGACTTATCAGACATTTATTTAAATGAAAATCTTCGAGATTGCCACTTTAAACAACCTAGTAAATATATATAACATTTCGATATTTACGTTAGTTCCATAGCGCACTCGACCATCCGTACGGTTATAGTGCTGTGCACTGCAGCATAAAGTTCAGAATCAACTCGATTATGTCAAAGATCTTTTTTCATTTAACTTGATGTCATTTGAGATTTGGCCCTTAATGGTATAGCATGTCACTAGTAATTGATGTTTCAGAGACAAGAGCGGTGTGTGTGTGTGACGTGAATGGAGGGAAACAAGTGACCGGTGATGAGGGTTGAAACTCCTCCTGGTGGCCTAAAGTAAGATCGCCTTCCCTAAACCTACTTGAGGGGGATTTCCGTCAAGAGGCATATACTGATACAAATATGATTGGACACAATATTTTATGTTTTCTCTAAATTCCTCCATTCTTTCTCTCACACAAGAGCAAATCTGAACACTTTACTAGTCAAATCAAGTCAAGTTTATTTATATAGCCCTTAATCACATACAGTCTCAAAGGGCTTCACAAACCCCCTGACCTTTAACCCTCCATCGGACAAGAAAAAAACTCCCAGAAAAAACGTTAGGAATTTTTTTTTGAAGAAATCTTCCCCTTCCAGGATAGCCAGGTGTGCAATAGGTACAGAGTGGGCAAATAAAAGACTAAGGAAGTGAGAGTGTCCGGCCAAGCCAACATCATAACAGGATGCATAACTAGACTACAATCCATCGGCAGGCACCTAATCCAATGCTAGCTAGGAGGCTGACCTAGATCTGAAGAAACTGTCACTCCCAGATTAGACCAGCTAGGGTTGACTGTGATTAGAAAATTCGCTAGTGCTAACTAGGGAGACTAGCCACAATGAGTCTTAAATATCCATTTATTTATTTATTGTCCAATTTAGTTGGCATGGGGTTACAAATCTTTCACCCACATTTTATACATACTCACAGACAGAAATGCCCTATTTATATATATATATATATATATATTTAATTATGATGCACATGTTATCCTTTCCTACTATCCGTTCTAAATTAATTTACACTAGCACAAGTCACACCAAATAGTTGTGCAATAAGCATGATTCACACTGCTACCCCTTCCCCAGTGACATAATCTATCTGTGATTTGCCACTGTTTTAAATAACGACATCTAACGCCTCAGTACCGTTCAGTGATTGGGACCAATGGGGGACTTCATAAACATCCCGTAAATACCCAGGGGACCTTCCCTGTTTGTTGAGTGTTCAACCAGAGAAATAAATATATGATGAAGATAGATATGTGCACACCAGTGAGAATGAATGCTTTATTATTATTCTAATTCATTTAATTTATATAGCACCTTTCAAGGTACCCAAGGTCACATAGTGAGGCAATCTGAGTCTTGTGACTTAGATTTGAGAAGCGGTGACATAAACACCAGCATCCTCTCATGACCCAGAAGATCCACCCAACATTTACTCTAACATACATGCGGGAGGAATCCAGAGCCCACACAAACTCCATATAGATATACACTTCCTTGCTGTGAGGCAACACTGCTAACCACTGAGCAACCGTGCCGCTTCCACAAATGAAATTCCATTAGCACTACAAACATGTTTGTTTTAACACCCACACACGCAAACATGACTGATTTACTGACACACCTACATTTCATTATTGTAATTTATTAAACTAAATGTCATTATTGTAATTTATTAAACTAAATGTCATTATTGTAATTTATTAAACTAAATTACAATAATGAAATGTAGGTGTGTCAGTAAATCAGTCATGTTTGCGTGTGTGGGTGTGTAGATGTGAGTGATGAATGTATATGTAAAAGTAACCAAACCAAAACGCAAACCAAACCAAACCTGCGCCTCAAAACGGAGGTCTGACAATAGCTCAAAGGGCTATTTATAGATTGGGGCATTTCAACCAACTCAGGTGTTGCCCATCTCTCCTGACAAAGGCCTGCCACATCACTGGCAACTAACCAGAAGGTCAGTAGGCCAATGTGATTATGATGATGAGACCACCATCTTCTACCACCAACCCCAGACACTTTTGGCCAAAGTGGCCGAATATGCTTTACAGCGTGTTGAACAAAAAGTATAAAGCAAACAAACTAAGAAATATTGTGCCTCCTGAATGTACTGTCCAATTTGCCATGTCTGTTTTGTCTGTCAGTAAGTCGTCTACAATGCAAAAGCAGTTTAGAACAAGGATACGACTTAATGTAATGATCACTATTTTATTATATTCTATTCCCTTTCCATATTTTATGTTACTTTGTATATCACACCCAGATACACCCACAAAAACACACAACTACATCCACATATTTATCCACATGCACATCAGATTCCAGATCTTTCTCTTTCTAGAAGCTGCCATGTTATTCTGTGTTCCTTCAGCTGTCAGGCCCCCCACTCTTCCAACCCAGCCCCCAAACTTCCCACCCAGCACCCGCCTCTTTGGCTTCATAGACATTTGCTGGTGAGTTCTCAGCTGTCATCATACCTATTCCCTAAATAGACATTATCAGGACCGGACCAAGTTTCAAGTGGGTGACTCTAGTCATCACACAGTTGTTTTTAGATTTTACCATATTTTGTTTTGTTTGTAATACTTTACATATTGTGATCTTTGAAGGATGTAATTTAACAGAAATTGATCTGCAGCTGATTGTGGCCATTTAATGCAAACTTCACACTAGAGGTTTTGATGTGTTCTGAGTGGACCCCTATCCCATGTCAGAGATGGTCCATCTTGGTTGTGTCCCACCTCATTGACATAGAGTATAAATATAAATTGAGTTGATGGGGGGGGTGTTACATAAGACAAAAAGTGTGAAAGAACAACCGGGGACTGAAGCTCCTGGTGATCCAAGCAAGGGAAACACAGAACAAAAAGAGAGAAGGAGAGGATCAAGCAAGAGGGAGAACACACAATCCTAAAGGTAGGCTTTAAGTGAGGCCTGCTTGTTTTTTTCATCAAGTCAAGAGTGACATGCAGTTATGCAGAGGGTACTTAGGACAGGGACAAAGACAGGGGGACAGACCGAAGACTGATTGCCTATCAGGAGAGTTGTAACGGATGGGCTGTCCATTAGGAAAGTGGCAACTGTGGTGAAGCTCCCACTGGGGTATGAGATGATGCCCAAATAAGGCATGAGGGGAGGCCATTTAAAGTTAGAGATAACATGTGCATGGCCATTTGGTAAAGGAGACTCAGGTCATCAGGAGACTGAACAGTGAGGAAGGTAAGAAAATACATTTTCTTAACTAACAATAGCATTACCTGTTTTTACTCTTTTTTTTCAGGTTGCATGCTTGCACACTTGGGTTGTTGGTCGTTGCCCCATTTTCGAAGCCCCAAAACAACTCTGAAATTGTTCAGCTGATTTGTACTTTACTCATCAATCTTTTACTTCTCCTGAGATGCTTAAACTGTGTTTTGATAAGCATGTTTAACACAACCAACACAAGAAGTGCTAATTGTTGGCTAGCACTTGTGATGCTACATGAAGTATACAACTTTTCCAGGGTGTAAAGACTTTAAACACTATAATCACTAATCTGATGTTCGATCAGATGGGAGACCCAATCCAATTAAAAGATGAAGGAAACAAGCATTTCCAGGCAGGAGATATTGATAACGCCATTGACTGCTACACTAAAGCCATCAAGCTGTGCAAAGACAAGAAAGTCCTGGCTGTCATTTTCCGGAACAGATCGGCTTGCTACCTGAAAAAGGTAAGCTGTACAGGGAAGAAACAAGCACACG
>OMKK01032301.1:0-12211 GCA_900302305.1 Polymixia japonica | reverse complement strand
CCCCCCACACACACACACACACAGACACAACCACACACATGCAAATGAAGATTGTGTAAAGATAAAGTAAAAGATTGTGGAGTGCTATCTACAGTTGCTTTGGAAGCTGTATATTGTAGCCTACACTCTGCATGGGTTCCCCGCATTAGAGCAATTTGTTAGAGGCATTTGTCATAACTGCACTTTGGCACTACAGCAATGCAGTTTTTGTTTCAGACCTGAACACCAAGGCTTTTAGTATAATTAAACTTAGCTGTTTTCAAAGATTAAGATTTGCTTTTTCGCTCTTATTATTTAATGAAGTGTTTATTCCATTCAAGCCCCAATATGGGATTTATTTTCCTTCACTGAGTATATCAATAATGGCTATAAACACTTAAAACACTTATTGCCTATTAAAAACGATGTTTTTTCCCCCCCAATGTTTACAAACAATAAAAATGTAAACAAACAACCAATATCAGAATGCATGTAAAAGTGGTATTTAACATGCATATACTGTCAGTTCCTGTATCGTGCACTTTGTTAATCCATTTGACAGTTAGAAGAAGTCTAATTCAATTAAATTAACACAAAAAAGCTAGTAGTGGGTGGATCTTAATCTTATACTGCAGTTTAAGCTCTAAAGACATAATAAACTATAATAGGTTATTGGATACACAAGCAGACAGGGCAAATGCTTTCCATTTTGGGGTATTCCTTTATCTATATGGTTGTAATTAATCAAACGTGATCCAATCCACTTGCCTCTATTTTTTTATATTAATTTTCAAACAACTTATGGTTTATGATCTTAGCAGATCATTCTCATCCCATTTATATATATACAAGATATTTAACTTTTTATTAAACATTTAAAAAAAAGTATAAATGTAAACAAACCCTATATATTTCACAATACAGTAACATTTATGTCCATGTAGTAAAAATGACATTTTGGTTTTTGTAGAGCTACATACAGTGACTTTAAATTGTTAAATTATTAGTAGTTAAATTAAATTGTTGTGGACAGCCTGTACTTGGATCCATTACACTCAAATAACTATTTCCCCTCTAGATCTAAACAAAGTAGCTACTAATTAAAACTAGTTGTGAACGTATTTTTGATTTAGTTTTTTTTTCTTTTCTTTTTTCTTTTGTCAAGCCTGGATATTATGTTGTTCTTCCTATTTTATTTGGTTCAAATTCAGATTTGATACTTTTTTTTTAGTCATGAGAAACATGCTGTGGCTTCAGTCCTCAGTCAAGCCATGGCAGTAGTTGCCACGGAGGCACCGTAGCAATAGAGCACTCTAATTCTGACAGTTATTCTGACACCATTTAATGAGGAATGAGAAGAAACACGTTTCTGGTTTTCTGAGCTGATTACAAGCAACCTGTTCTTCAAGGGCACACAAGTGCTTTGTCCATTTGCTAGAGTTTTTGTTGTGTGCACTTTACAGTCTAGTAAACCCTTTTTACTGGAAATCCTGATGTTTGGCTCAATCAATACATTTAATTAGTGCTGATTAATGAAGGAGTGTGGCTGTGGAAAGCTGACAGTTGTTTCAATTCCCAAGGACACATTGTATTGGCAAGTAGGGAGAAATGGCCTTCTATGGTATCAATTTGCAAGACTTCTGATTTTCTCTCTTGTAATTACATTTCTGTTTATTAAATACCCTACCCAATCACAAAGTAAATTAATAATAGTGAAACAATATTTGGGTTTAATATGTAAGCTATAACAAAAATCAAACAATAAGGTTTCTGATTAATTTAGAAGACAGTTTCATTTTGTAAATTATTTTAAAAAAAAAATGCACCAAACGCTATAAAAGCAATATAGACCTAGACAAAATCATCAGTCGATCACATGTGAATTAGACGATTTGGGAACAGTGATCAGGTTAAGTACAAAAAGTAGTCATCTCCAAGGGCTGGAAATGCTGCAGGGCAAAAAGTGTTTCAGCCACATATTCCATATAGGATAGTCCATTATGATATTCAAGTCATGAACTTAAAGCAGATTTTTTTTTTTTTTTTAAACTATCTGAACATGTTAATATTTGTATGGAAATATTTCAAGATAGAGTTTCTCCTAGAGTTCATTAGAGAAAAAAACAATTTTTTTCAAAATCTGTTCTCCATCAGAACCCTTCAAAACAAACGGCTCCAATGACCTTTATTCTGCAAATTAAGCCGTTTTTGCTTTGAGCTGACTGATAGATGTTATTATTTCAGCAGAAGTGCATTGAACATTGACCAAATACCCTGGAGCCATAGCAACTGCATTAGCAAAAGTTAATGAAAAATGTTGAAGCAGATCTTGAACTTTACCTGGCAAATTCTTTCTCTACTTCGGCAAGCTATGTACATGTGGTATTTACATTTTATACCTTTATGGAAGGGAAATTATAAGACATAACAAAGCATTATTTGTATTATTTTATATTATGCTGTAGCATAGTTATTTGACTATAACAGCAGGTAAAGCATGGCATAGTATCTAGGCGTTTTTTGTTTGTTTTTTTACCAATGTTCATTATTATTGTAACATCTCACGTATTCAAACTTAATTTTGGTTATAGGCGTTGCTATACTTGTGCATTAAGTTATCAGTCTCAGAAAGCCAACGCAAAACTGCTCTTTTTACTTTACTTTTGTGATAGAGTTTGTTTTGCATGTCAATATGAAGAGTGAAAAGGTCATGACATAGTAAAGTCAGTGCAAAGTGATGCTAAAGTAAAAATTAAAAAGGCCATAAGATCTTGTCCTAAAACTGAATAACCCAAAAGTCTGCACCAAAAAATAAGAAGAAATCTGCAATTTAGATTCTGCTTCAATTCTATGTTAGCTGTCCCAAAGGTCTGACCATGTCTGCATCTTATTATGCTTGCATGCATTTCATTAATAATTCGACAATACACAGCATTGATGTCGGTCAGCCAGCGCTCTGCAGAGGAATAGATTGCTTGAGCCTCATACTTAGCTATAGCTGGAACGATGGAGCAGAAACGATGAGCTAAGGCAGATTTGAGAAAGAGGAGCTCCAGAGTGGAGCAGTGTTAATCCCCCTCCCTCAGGTGTGATCCGCTCTGGGCACTCCTGGGGAGGGATGCCATAGACTACAGCTCACCACCAATGCTTGGTTGTCCTCTGATTAATGCACTCATCAGTTCTTTTCCTGTTTGTTTTAATGACAAGCACACTCCTCTTGGGAATCGGGTGACTTTTTGCAAATACTGCTGATGCATCTGCTTACATCTGCCACTTTTTCTTTGTTCTCTTGTTAGAGAACTATTACCATAAAGCCCAAGTCTTTGGACGTGGCCAGGCTGTGTGTTACATGGAAGCGTATGACACGTTTTCCAGCGCAGACGCAAGGACCTTCCACACAAGCTGAGGAAGTGAGCATCGATAAGATCTTGATGTAGAGACGTGGTTTTATTGTTGATAGGTCTATTATTCATCATTATGCATTAGATGGCTAAACCAACTCTCTATCTCACACATACACCTTTTTGCACATCTTATTTGCTGCTGTACATTTGTAGATGAGCTGTATTGGCTTTTCTGGTTAGTAGTATTGAGTGAAAATAAGACTTTCTAGACTACAGAGCGTAGACTACAGAGCACTGACATTAGACATTCTGCAACCATGACGATTTTTGGCTAATCTTTTTTCAGAGAAATGAGGATGTTTGACTGGAATGGCATTGAAATATGGTATTGAATATTGAACTATGGTACTGGTACCCCTCAGTAGTCTACTGGATTTTAGTACTAAATAATATGTACTGATGTATGTAAAGGCATCAAAAGTACTCGCAGGCATTGAAAAACCTTCTTGCAATGAAATGTAAATCAAATTAACAAAAATCAAATAAAGTTGGTCTGATTGTTTTACAAAAGTAAATAACATATTCAAATGTTGCTCAGAAGATAATTTACTTGCATAATTGCATAATGAAATTCACCCTCAATTAACAGACAGGTCATTTTCAAACCAGTGCTGAATTTGATGTATCAGAACCTTTCATGTTGGTGGAAATCCTTGGGCTGTTCTCTTATTTCCGATCCAGCTAAGCAACTCAGACCTGCTGACACAATAAAGACCCAGCGTAGGATTTGGGCAGATGTCATGAACTCAGACAGTACATTTATTTCTTGATTTGCACTTGATCTTAGAAAGAAAGTATTACTTAAGGCAATCTGTACTTTAAACTTAAACTAGACTTTTTGTTTGGGCAACAATGTGGTTATTTAGGTATTGAAAGTATCAGAGCAAGCATCGGCAGTAAGCTAGGTGACAATGTAATTGCTATTCATATTTCATATTATTATTCTGACTTATGATTGATGATGGATGAGAATAATTCTGACAAATGCAGAAAACTGCGAGTTGTGGACATGCCACATTTGGCAGCCTATATATTTGATTGATGATCAAAGTGGACAAATGTGCTCAACTGCCCATTAATATTGTGATGCCTATTAGAGTGTGATGCCTTGCCTCTGGCACCTTTCAGAGTGGGATCATAATAGTGTGTGTGTGCACATTGGCTTGGGAGCGCGCGTGTGTGTTTTGTGTATCTTTTTTTGAGTGCATTTCTTGACATAGGAACTAAACTAAGAGGTGCTGGCTTACTTATACTGTACCTTGCTCCATTGATCATTGCACGGGTATCTCACACAAACACATAACTGACACATTAGTGCCCCATGCTGTGCTACTCTTGTATAATAAACCCTGTCCCTGTATCTCTCCTCACATCCCATGGGATCAGTTCTGGAAAGTAAATCCTGGTTCATTGCCAATGTGTAGTGATGGATCTCAGTGAAGTGCTTTGAGCCCTGTACCATAAAGCCCCTACGCTTATTCAGCATCTAGGTACCTCGCCTATGATCAATGGCCAACGGTAGTCAGGACAGTGAATGGAGCACAGATTGAGCCACATCTTGGATTTAGATGCCGAATAACTGCCCACTCAACAGGGGTGGCTCATGAATAATACAACAGTTACTGAGCTTCCATTTCCTTCGGCCCCGTAGAGGCACTGTGCATGCATCCAGACCTGGCCAGAGAGCACAGGGTCAGGGAATGGATGCCCGTTAACCCGAGCGCTAGCACTGGGCGGTCCTCCTTGCCTGCCGCAGCAGTCGAGGATTTGAGGGGAGCCGTGGACCGTGGGGCAGACCCAGAAAGAGAAACGGGTGAGTTCGTAACGGGGTAGAGGTGGCTATTTTTAAACTAACGTTCACGTTGAAGAGGTGTCCACATGCGTTCGCATGAGCGTTCTTAAACAGCGCCAGCCCGCGTTCGTTGAGAGAGCCGAGCAAAATGGTGATCAAAAGCTCTTATGTTGTTCCCAGCCCTTGAGGCCGAGGATGGAAATCGGGGCAGAGCTTTCCCATAGAACACAGATCATTAATCTCAAGTGGGGGTCATGATACTATAGTACGTATGACACAGTGTATTCATTAAAGTGCAGTACGGGTTGCGGGGTAAGCTTAATAACTTTTGCTGTTTCTGCAAATTTGAGCGCATGGAATTTTGTATGTTGGATTTGACCTTTAGAATGATGTTGAATGACATATTTAAGATAATTATGTCAGAAAAGAACTGAGAGAAAATGTAACTTAAGCTGACTGCTTTTTAGTGAAAGCATGACTTTACCATGGCATCAATGTAAACATAGTGAACTGTGGATGCGTCAAACTGAAATACGTTTAAATACAGTTCAGTTGTACCTTGTGTCTTTTAATTAAGTACAACCAAATGTCTAAATTACCATGTGATCTATCTAATTATTATACAGGCGTAAGGTGTGCTTAAAGGCAGACGACATACTTGGCTCAGTACAAATTGTGTGTAAGACTTAATTGCCAATGTTTTTATAGTACTGCAGCAATAGCAGCCTGTTTAATTGGTGTGTGACTGATTCTAGTAATGCCTCATTTGTTTTCTTTTGTGTGTGCACTACGTGTGTGTCTGTGGCATGTATGTGCTTCCCATGCTCGTATGTGTGTGTGTACATGCGCTTGCAAATGTACATACGTTTGTCTTTGTGTGCATTGTATGCGTGTTCTTGGGTACTTGTGTGTGTGTGTGTGTGTGTGCGCGCGCACGTGTGATATGACAGGAGACCCCACATGCCAGTACCTCGGTATTTCATTAATAATTACAATATGGCCTAACAGAAGTCCCTCAGGTTTGTGTGACATTAGTGATCTGTGATATAAATTGACATATTCTTAATGTTTTCATAAGTCAGGCTGACTGTACTCATGGGCACTCTCCTCTTTTTTTAATTCGTTTTATTAATTCATTCAAGTCAAGTATGGAGATTTTTCCCAAGTGGTCTCAAGGACATTCAAAAGGTTGTGGTGGCAAAAATTGGGCATAAATCCTTAATGCGTATAGGGTCAATAGAGCACTCATTTCACTAAATTGAAATCACCTGGTTTCATGATGGCCAGGCTGAGCATGCTGCAAGAACATATTTTCAGATTTAATGGTCCAGGTGATAAGTCATTCCCTGTTCAGTCATTGACTGTAGATCCTGAAGGTTAATAAGCTACGCTACTGAAAGAGATAAACTATTGATCAAGAGAGGAATCTGGGAAATGTAGTTTTTAGTGGAGCGAGACGAGCTAATTCTTTCCAACTTCGTTCTGATTGGTTAATTTTCGAAACAGAAAAACGTAAATAGACTATTAATGAGACGGATGCTCCCCGCCTGCCAGAGGTCCGCCGGCCCTTTTGACGCCGTCCACTTCTGAGTGGAGATTTCTCTGATTTAGCACTGGAGCTTGACCACGCCGCAGCTAATGCAGTCGATTGGTCATTATCACGTTGAAAGTGCGTTCGCTGGCGAGTTTGCGGTTTCCACGCGGGCATGTCGCTAAGGCCGAGACAAAATGGCGAAGCACAGCACAGCACAGCTCTCCACGCTCCTTTTTAAGAGAGTCTATCCAGAAACCAAGGTATAACCAGACACAATGCCTTTTCTCTGCTCCTCCATCTGCTTCACACGCGACTTACCCCGCGACATTTGGGACGAGTTTCTCACTGCTTGGCTTCTCACATCTTGGACACTGACACAAAATAAATGAAGACACAAAGAAGACACAAGGTTCAGAGTTGGGAGGGCGGTGGCTGAGGTGTGAAACTATTGATGTGTAAAATTGCCCTGGCAGACGTGCTGTTGTTTCAGCATTTCATGGTGAGCTGCTCGGCTTGCTTCGCTACTTGCCTGTTTTGTACCTCCTCTATCCCACCTTTTTTTTTTCTCTCTCTCTCTTTTTTTTTTCCAACTTCTGCTGACTTTGGCCCCTGTTCCATAAGCTGGAACTTTCTAACACCCGGCTGCTTTCCACGCATCGACGTGTGGCTGCGGCTCTTTGACCAGAACATCAGGGAAATAAAATAGTTCCATTTTTGTTCTCCAGCCGCGAGGACCACAGCGGGAGAGAACAGAAGGTTCAGTAGGCTAATATGCACACGCTGATTTGTTCTAAGATGTCCGACTGTTCTTCACCAGCTCTCATTACTCGCAAATCAGACGCAGGGTGGCTAATTGGTGATGTGGGGAAGGAGAGATGATCTGGGTAAGAGGCAGAGACTAACGACTGCTGCTGCCTTTCCCAGTCCAGGCAACGTGAGGCGAGGGCTAGGTCTTGGTGGGAGGACATAACGTAGCGCAGAGGGCAACGCGACGCGCAGCGGTTGTCGATGCGCTGCCTGGGGTATGTTATTAGATGCCTGAGGGGGGCAACATTTTTCTGACTTTTCATCAGCGGGCATCAGGCACTTTGTTATTTTCTTCAGTAAGTGGTGTTGTTTCACTAATTAGATGGAAGAAAATATGGGTCTATAGCTGGTAATTGGTGACATGTTTGACTTCAAGTTTTGTGGCTTTTGTGTGGATGAGGACCCAAATCCAATTAATAAAAAAAAAAAAAAAAAACCTGAATGCTAATGTCTGACAGTATTAGATCATGAAAAAACAGAGCACAGTTGGTATACGCTCCATTCTATTATCTATATTAGATGATCATGTTTACTCGCATTACTCTGCTCTTAACTTTGAGCCGTTTATGAACAGATGGCTCACCGACTATGCTATCCATCCCTTGTGCTGCTGATTCTAAATTCATAAAGCTAACGTTATACTTGATCAGTTCCTCTGATGTCCGCGGAGCTATTTGTTGTTGCCGACTGAAGACCGGAGCGGCTAGACTCCCGCCTGCCTCGGCGTACACAGGACAGTGTTTGTCTGGCTTGACAGGCTCCAGAAAAAAAAAGTCTTTGTGCCCCCGAGTGAAAAGAAATAAAAGTATGAGGAGAGCATCCCTCCAACGGGCTGTGTCTGGCGTTGGCCTGCCCTGCGGTAAGGCAAGGTTATTCAGATGAAAGATGGTGTTGAGATTAGCGAGCCCTGCCCGAGCTCGTGGACGTCCAACATGCCGCACTGCGTGATTTATGAGAGTCGTGATATCGGCGGTCGCTGCATGAATAAACCATGTGGCCAGAATTAAAGCCCTGTTAAACGACGCACAGCATTTTTTCCCCCAGGTGTCTCAACCTCCTAGTGGAAATCACACAATCGTGGACGGTGTGCCGCGTGCCGTTTCCCCGAGACTGTGGCGGTGGCCCGTCGTAGCAGCTTTAGAACTCTAATTCCCCAAGTCTTCATTGAGACTTCCCGATGAAAGACATCTCGCATCTAACAAGAAATTATTCTACGTACTGATAGAAAAGTGACTTGAAACACCGTGATTGTATTATAAATCCAAAAAGTAGCCCAGCTAATTTTAGAACTCAATTTTCAAGGTATTGAAGGTACACAATTACATGTGTATGGACACACTTAATGTAATATCTTTTACACCCAATAATTTGATCAAATATTAATGTTGATGGTTGTAAAGTACCCTCTCTGAAATAGAATTGACATATTTTGTTCTTAGTCCCATTCTCTCTAATCTGTAGTCTATCCCTCACAGAAAAGTCACATGACTTTAATTTGAAACGTTGCTTTCACGTGTGATCACGTAACTTCATGCAACCAAAGTCCGTAGCGACGTTTCGACCCGTCTTGGTCTTTGTCGCCCATGCCTGACCTAGCACCTGGCTAACTTTATTCATTTTGGTACCATCTTTATACCATCATTTGGTACCATCTCCTCTGCATTCATCCTCTTATATCTCATACTGTTTACATTGTTTCCTTTTTTTATCATGTCTAATGCTATGTGCCTTGTCTCCTTCTGTGGTTGGATGAATGAATGTCTCTACTGTGGCTATAAGTGGGCTCCCTTTCTTCCTCTCTAGGGAGGTGTGCCTGTGTTGCCGTGACGTTAAGACGATTGTTGGGGCGATGAGTGGGACTGTACTGGCTTGGCTGCGCTGACATCCTAGAGACTGTTATGATGTTGGCTTGGCCAGACTTCCTTAGTCTTTTATTACTGCCCCATTAGTACAATTGTATATTTGTTATCATTCCATTTACAGCCTGTAACTTGATTGAAATCTGCCCACTCGGCACCTTTTGCACACCTGATCATCCTGGAAGGAGATCCCTCCATTGCTTGCCTTCCCAAGATTTCTTCCTTTTTTTTCTTTTACCTAACTAGTGTTCGGTAAAAGATCAGGCGGTGTCGTTTAATTTTTTGTGATCGTGGGCTTGTAAAGCCCTTTGAGACTGTAATGTGATTAAGGCCTGTATAAATAAACTTGACTTGACCATGAAAATTACACACATGAAACGATGTAACCACATGTAGAATCATGTAAATCGCATATAAACTGTTACAAAAACAAATGGCAAATACATGTGAAACGTGATTATTCATGTGACTTTTCTGTCTATCCCAAAGCAATAAAAAAAGGCAAAATTGAATTTGATGATGCCATAAAACAACAAATCCTGGACCTGTTCCAATGACAAAGAATGGGACACCAACATTTTGGACAGTGACACTTACAAGGAGGATTTCCTGGCGATAAGACATAATTGTTGTGATTCACAGCCTCTTCTTGCATATCTTCCACTTTAAAAAAAAAGTTTTTTCTTGACGACTAGAGTCGTGGCTTGTGCATATTCACAAATATTTATTGAATGGTCTTGGATCATAGGAATATCACATTCTGTCAATTATTTAACAATTATCTCTCATTTTCCTATCTATCTTTCACTGTGATCAAAATCAAATGCTTAACATGGTTTTTACTGGGCTTAAAGCGGCCTTTGGTGGAACTTCAATTTGTGCCACTGCCAACTCAAACATTTTCCATTCTCCCATTGTTTAATATTATTTGTCAGTTAGTGCTGTTGTAGTAATAGCTTAGTTCTATTGGATACAATCACCTCTGCTTTTTTTTGCTGTCTTGGCAAATAAAGTTATTTTTGTTGTCCTTCCCCTTTCCATAAGTAAGCCGTAATATTAATATATTGTTTTTGATTATAGATTATATTCTAATATTTAGACTATTAAGTTAGCCTAGTCGGTAATAAACTGGATTTCCCTTTCGCTGCTTTGCTACTGGGTTGCTCTGATTACCTTAAAAAAAATTCTATCAATTATTTTTTATGAAATTGTGTTTTAGCATGTTAAAATAAGATAAAATAATTCTTAATCCCACAGCAGGGACATTTGCAGTGTTACATCAGCAAAGCTAGCTGTAGCACAATAGCAAGGAGCATTAGTAAATTAGTAATTATAAATAAAAAATATAAGTAAACACAGCAAGATATAATAAATAAGTAAACGGACAATGCACAGTTTAGTATACATTATACAGTGATATTGCACATGATTGAATTCTTGGTTTTTGTGTGTGGTCTACTGGGAGCAGTGTTGATTATAAAGTTTGACAGCAGCAGCAGGAAGGAAGGACCTGCGGTATCTCTCCTTCATACACGGCGGGTGAAGCAGCCGCTGTCACTCAAGGAGTTGCCCAGTGCTGCCAGAGTATCCTGGATGGGGTGGGACATGTTCTCCATCAGGGATGATAGCTTAGCCATCATTCTCCTTTCTCCCACCACCTCCGCTGGGTCAAGGGGGCATCCCCGGACAGAGCTGGCCTTGTTAACCAGTCTGTTAAGTTTCTTCCTGTCAGCGGTCGAGACGCTGCTTCCCCAGCAGACCACTCCATAGAAGATGGCTGATGCCACCACACAGTCAAAAAACGTCCTCAGGAGTAACCCCTGCCCACCAAGAGACCTGAGTCTCCTCAGCGGATAGTGCGCTCTGTCCTTTCGTCTATCAGACCAGTCCAGCTTATTATTCAGGTGAACACGTAGGTACTTCACTGGTATAGTAGGAGAATGTTTGCAGTCCACCACCAGCTCTTTGGTTTTCCCTGCATTGATCTGGAGGCGGTTCCACTGGCTCCAATCCACAAGGCCCAGGGTGAGTTCTCTGTACTCCCCGTCGTCCCCGTCTGTGATGAGGCCAACGATTGCGGAGTCATCAGAGAACCTTTTGCGGGCGGCAGTAAGTTGAGTTGTGCATGAAGTCTGCAGTGTGGGGTGAAGAGGAAGGGAGCCAGAGCTGTTCCCCGCGGGGGCCCCCGTGCTGCAGACAATCATGTCGGACTCAAAGCCTTGCATCCTCGCACACTGTGGTCGGTTGGTGAGGTAGTCCGGGATCCATGCTGTGAGGTGCCGGTCCGCCCCTGTGCGCTCCAACTTGTCTCTCAGAAGTGTGGGCTGTATGGTATTGAAGGCACTGGAGAAATCAAAAAAACATGATTCTCACAGTGCTCCCAGCCTTTTCCAGGTCTTGGGATCTGAAAGTAGAAGGTAGATGACAGCATCATCCACCCCAGTGCCGGGTTGATTGCGAACTGTAGCGGGTCCATTGATGGGCTCACCAGGGGGTAGAGTTGGACAAGGACCAGCCTCTCCAGGATCTTCATCAGGTGCGATGTCGGTGCCATCGGCCTTGTAGTTGTTGAGGTCCTTGGGGTGTGGGGGTCTTTGGCACTGGTACCATGCAGGATGTTTTCCACAGCTGTGGCACTCTACCCAGCTTCAGGCTCAGGTTGAAAATGCGCTCAACTATCCTGCACAGCTGGTCTGCACAGGAATTGAGAAACCTTGAGCTGATGCCATCCGGAGCTGCAGCCTTTTCTCGCCTTGATATTCCTCAGTTCTTTCCTCACCTGGCTTGTCGTGAGGGACGGATTGGGGCAGGGGGGCTGGATGTTGTGGGGGCGCAC
>OMKK01032297.1:0-17216 GCA_900302305.1 Polymixia japonica | reverse complement strand
TTTTTTTTCGAGATGAAAACCATCTGAGTTGCATTAAATATCAACTGACGAACTGACGTCAAGGTTTCCCTCTCTTTTTTGTGTGTCTTTGTCCGGTGTGGATTGATGTGTGATGTGAGAGTGCAGTGAAGTTCAAAGTTCAATTCAGTGCTTAGGTGCGTAAGGCTGAGCAACTCGAATGACTAGAAAAATTTTGCCGGCACTCTCAGAAAAAGGCGTTGCGACGTCAGTCAACCGGAAAATGTTTCGGCGATACGGCTGCCGGTGAAGGCTGCATCCCCAAACAAGTTGCTTTTGGCTGCTGAATGAGGACACGATTCATTTTTATTATTTATTATTTATTTTTTATTTTATTTTATTATTTTTTTATGAGCTGTTACCCTTGGTGTTAGGGAGCCAAGTGGATGAGATGTGGTGACTTCAGTTATAGCTGAATTAAGGTTCTCTTGTAATATAATTTAATATAAATATACCAAAGATTTGATTTATGGTTAAATGATAGACTTAGCTAAAATACTGTGGGCCTCTTATGGGCCTAAGTGTTATATTTGGGTATAGTATTCTTAGAACAATTCATTTTTATAACGGCTCTTTGTCAGTTACGCTACAGAAATTTCCTCCATCTTTTATCGCTATGCAATCTTACATCTATCAGACACTTGTCAGAATGATGAAACAGCATATCTTCCCCAACCAGTCATAGCTATGTTGACTCACACTGTGATCTGTGGACAGTCTTTGTGGTTGAAACGTTCCCCTTATTCATCTAAACTGTTGAGGCAGCAGAACGACAGTTGGCTAAGGATGACTGCACGGTTTCAGAGGCGCTGCCCACTGCGCTTTTACATGTCCTTCAGAAGCACAGCCTTGGATTAGGTCTGGTCAAATACCCCTTGCTTTGACTCTCCTGTTCAGAGTTTCTAGGATATCTGTACCTCTCTCTGAATATTACTTTACCTCTTCCTTTCCTCGTAATTTTGAACTTTCCCCTTTTAAAAGGATAGTCTACATTAACTGCAGAGAATAAGAATAGACGTTGCAGTGCTCCATAGACTCGTATAGAGTAAATGTTGAAATTAGAGGATGATATTTATTAAAAGCCATATTTTACTTTTGGTAGAACGTTTTCATTTTTAGCACACATTCATTGGTAGGAAGTCATGAATGGTCGACCCGTATAACGGGCTGCTCTAGGGGACCAGTATTCAGCACTACATTCTCACTATCATTTTAAACACCTAGGGCCTCACTTACTGGAAGGCACGGAAAGTAAGGCGCAGCACGAAACAAAGCACCCATGATTGTGGTTTATTTACTAATATGTGTTATGCAAATGAGGCAGGCCGCAACATTTCCATTTGAAACGCTATTTTACGGCCTTAAGTGTTTAGCGGGTGAAAAAAAAAAAAAACTAAATGACACCCATGATTCCAGCAGCTGTTACCAATTTGCATGCTAACTGTACCTTGATGGTGACATGGCTTGGCAAACAATATCGTTCTGTTATCTTCTCTTCTGGCATGCCAAAGAAAAAAAGAAAGGAAGATTCTCTCCCTGCGTGTCCTTTGTCCTTGTTGTTGTCGGTGTCTTCTCCTAACGATTGCTGCCACAGTCAATGTCTACGTAACAGTAACTCCCATATTTTCTACATGTTTAAATACCGTGCGCAATTATAAGCATGTCAGCAATGATCAGTCACCCAAGGTATCTACAAAAATTGCGTGTAAACATAGTAATGCCTTGAAGCGGAAAGCCTGGACTTTTTTCCAGTGGTAAATAGTTATTATATCTACTGTGGAGTGAGGAAACACAATACCAGTTGGCACCATTACCCTGGCCGGAGACACTCTTCATATATTGTTATGGCCTTTTTTCCACATTTCTGTGTCTGGGAGCAGAAGTAAGCAAAAGCAGCATGTCATTACTTCTGCCTCTCCACCATGCTAATGTATTTCAGTCACGGCCTTCACCAGATCTATCCGCAACCTGTCAAGGATGAATATCAGTGATGTTTAAAGAGCTGCTGATATTTATTCCTTAACAATGGATTCAGAACTTGAGAAAGCATATACGTTGTTGGTGGTGGTTCACAAGTTAGCTATTAAATCTAGAAATCTACCTACAGTGCCATATACCATTTTTACAAAAATGTATTGAGTGAATTACAAAAAAACATTAATGAGATTAATGATTATATGCCAATAATTACAGCAGGTTCTCTTTATTCACAGCTGCATCATCTGATGTACTAATAGCATAAATTATAAAGAAAATAAATGGTATATGATTATCTTCATGGAGTATACAATCGTTTTTGCATTACAGCTGGGGTTTTCACTTATACAGGTGATTGCATGAGGTATAATTCATGTGATCCCAACAAGAAAATCCATATAAATTAGGGAAAATGGTTCTGCAAATGTTTTGTGACATAACACAAAATCATTGTTTCAACTTTTATCAATCATTGGCAATTAAGGCTAAATCTGTCTCTCTGTCTCTCTCTCCCTCTCTCTCTCTCTCTCTCTCTCTCTCTCTCTCTCTCTCTCACACACACACACACATTTGCAAAAACAATTTTCACAATTTCTGTGGGTTTTCTTGTTGGTATGATCACATTTTTCCAGCTACATCAGATGCTGCAACTGGGAAAAAGACACCCTGCTGTAATTATTCTGAGGGATATAGTCTTTAATGAGAAATATATGACTTAGTCATATATATATAAATGCTTGATTTTTTTAATTCACTGAATACAATTCTGGAAAAATGATGCATGGCACTGTAGGAATTTGATTTCTAGATGTAATAGTTAACATATAAGTCAACAAAACGAATTGGCTTTAGTTAATCTTGTGAACCAACGTATATACTTTCTCAAGTTTCGAACCCACAGTTAAGAAATACATATCGGCATCTCTTTGAACATGATAGATAGATTTGGTGAAGGACGTGACTGAAACACAGCAGCACAGTGGAGAAGCAGAAGACTGCTCTCGCTGACCTCCGCTCCCAGACGCGGGAGCGTGAAAGGACCCAGTGAACTGCAGAAAGGCTAGATATGGCATCCAGGGCTAACAGTGGTAGCTAGCCCGTTAGCTAGCGTCTTTCCCATTCGGCTATGGAAGATGTTTACTGGTGAGCTGATGTCACGAGTGACACTGGCTGCTGCACCGTGTTTGTTGTAGCCTGGACGTCATTTCAATTACTTCTCGTGGCCAGAGAGGGAGACAAAGTGTGAAAGTCGCGGATTGCAGCTTTAAAATGCATATACATGCAAAATCAACACAATGATTGCAGGCAGTATTACTTTGCTGGTGTTGAAACTACACTGCAGCTCGTTAGTAAATTGGAAAAATGCTATTTTATAGCGGCAAGTGACTTTAGCGCCTGTAAATCTCTCAGCAAATGAGGCCCCTATAGTCAAAACATTGTATGAACACATTACTAACACATGTGCAAAGGTAGATCCAGGTAAAGTGGTATTTTATTCTACATCTTGGATATGTTTAAATATATTTTATATATTATAGAGCTGGGGATAAATCTTTCAGGTTGTTGGTGACAGCGGATCCCTGAGGCAGTTTAAGTTGGAAGTTGACTGCTCCTGAATGTCTGTGGAAGTGTGTGTGCTGAAATGTAAAAATGTTAAACCGAAATGAAATATCACTTAGAGCAACCGTGTTGGCCTAGTTGGTGGCATTCAATCAACTGCAGATGGTGGCTTTCTGTAATGCAGGAGTATTTCATCACTGTAAGTGTTTGGGGACACGATTTGTATCCCGGATGAAAGTAGTGGACTTGAAATGGACTCCCAGAAAGCCATTATCCGCTATTGATTGACTGAAAGTCTTCTAGTTTTTGTCCCTTTGTCTTGTTCTGCATGATGCGTGTGACTCAGCACCCTAATTACTGTCACCAAGCATAGCATTCATTGTCATTTCAATGGATATCTAATGTTATTCTTATTTTAGAAAGACCCATACTTTTGAGCTCCCTGAGTACTCGTTATAATTACGTAGATAGATTTAGTAGGAATACTGCTGTGACTACCAATTCTGTTTGTCCTGGAAGCCGTCCCATCGTGTTTCTCATTGTTAAATATGTCTTTGAGGCTGTAGTCCCTACTCCTGACCTACAGATAGAACTTGTCCTGGATTGCTGATATAACATCCTGATAACCCTAAAGGCAGAACAGTCAGTATCTCAAAGCATCTTGCATTGCAAGATAGAAAATGGCAACTCATGTTGCTGAATCTTATTTTTGTCAAATATTTTGTTGTGATACATTATCGGTCCCCTAGGGGAAAGTTCTTCTTCTGACCTGCCCCCTCTGAAGGAATACCGCAAGGTCAGTCACAAAAAAAAACCCTGGAGTTGGTAGGGATTCAGTGTCTTCCTCAATCACATTTTTGCAGGTTTGACACTTTGGGTCCTCTAGTAGAGGGTCCCAGGTTTGACCTCCCATGACCCCAAGTGGTCTCCCACTACTAACTGGTCCATCCTGCCTATTTCAGGGCTTCCAGCTTGCCCTGCAGTCTACTTTCCTTTTTTGGCTGCTAGTCATAGATATGCAACACAGGGAAGTCTACTTTTAAGCATTCATTTAAAAACGTAGGATCCTCTACCAGTTGTTTGGGACAATTTCTATCAATTCCAGCGTCTCGTTAAGCAACGTGAAACAAAGTCGATAGATGGGCCACTGAGTTGAAATCCTGCTTTGTGATTGGCAGCTCTGACACCGTCAGCTCCCCTGGCCCTGATGCCGCCCCCACCCTCAGGAGCCAGCCAGCCAATCACAGTGTCCCGTTTGCAGATGCAGCTCCACCTACAAGGCCTGCAGCAGAACACCAACGCGCTGCGTAAACAGCTCTCTCAGTTACGCAACATACAGGTGTGTTCATGTGTGACCGTGGAGAGGGTTTTAAGCCTGTTTGGCAGCATAATAGTACTTTGTGTGTGTGTGTGTGTGTGTGTGTGTGTGTGTGTGTGTGTGTGTGTGCGTATGTGTACAGGCCATGTTTGTATGTGTGGATGCTTGCATGCAATACTCTGAAGTATTAGAATGTGTGTATTCAAATGAGATAGTACTAACCATGGGACTTGATGCATCCCAGCTGGAGAACCAGGACTCGGTCCTGTCCCTGCTGAGGCAGACAGAGTCCGAGCTGAGCATCATGATGCTGGACGCCATGCGTACCCAGGAGGACCCGCTCCAGAGACAGCGCCTCCTGGTGGAGGAAGAGAGACTCAAGTACCTCAACCAAGAGGAGCTGCTCATTCAGCAGCTGCAGTGAGTTCAGAATCAGAATCACTTCATTCGACAAGCACAGTAAATGTACAGGTCTTGGTGGCATATTGACAATGTAGAATTTCACAGTACATTCAGAACACATGATACACATGAAGCAGGGCCTCACATACCGTGCAAACGGACAGTGCAAGACATTCTACAAATGAACATGTAGCATTCTGTTACCATGAGCATCTAAGCAGCACGGCAGACATGACTCATCTGAAGCCATATGTTTTAAACCTGATGTGAAACCATAGTTTATGATTAATTTGATCATCTACTGGCATAATTCTGTTCTCAGATTGACATGGATGATGATCATGCAACTCTTTCCAGACTGTTACTTTGTCTTTTGAGCTCTGGCTGATCTTGTTGTGACCAGTTTAGTTTAAAATTTAAGCTACCCAAATTCTATCTACTACCTATTGTTTTTTAACAACAATCAGTGTTTTGACAGGGGAGCTTGGACTTTTTTTAAAAGTGAAATGACTTTCGCAAGCCAGATAGGGTTCATGCGGCATTTCGAGACAAATTTCATCAGAAACCTCCTATAGTCAGGAGATGGTAGTGGGAAGCCATGTGATGGATCTAGCATTGTCTATCAGGTTTAGTGCCCGGTGATGTTAACCTGTGACCTGGTCTCCCCCAGTGACTTGGAGAAATCAGTGGAGGAGCTCCAGAGAAACTCTTCAGTCAACCACGGCCTGGTGACTGAGCAGGACGTGGAGCAGAAGAGCAAGGAGCTGAGGAGGCTGGGAGAGACTCTCACCGAGCTGAAGAGTAAGTATTTTGGTATTACCCAGTGTATACCTGGTGATGTGATGTGTTGTTGTGTTGGTGTTCTCCCACCAAGATCTCTCAGCAACCATTACAGATAGAGCCATGACGCAAAAACCGTGGTATGGAGTGATGACAATGGGTCCATATCAACCACAGATGCAATTTCCGTTTTGCTACTCTCTCCTGAACAAGCTTTTGACAGCTTAAAGCAATGTCATTCTGTGAATGCTACTGTATTTGTTTTATATCAGTATTAATACGAGTCATAGTGTCTGAATATTCTTACATTAATTCTTTAAATAGAGTTGAATAGCTAATATCTTGCTATTGCTAATATGCTAATTTCTTCTGTAGTACCTGACTGAGCATGAAATGTAAGTAATATTGTTGCCACAATATATATACATATAAGCTCTGAAGCAACAGTAAAATAGTAGCTAAACTAAAAGTTTGTTTTTTTTACAAATTAATATTATTCAGTTTGGCATGGTCCTTGCAAATCCTCTCTTATTATCAGCCTAGAGTTCAGGATGTTTCATTGTATTCAGCATGAAAGTAGGTGTAAATACTTTCTTAAATGACATGGTGATTACTCAAGAAAAAGTGAGACTACAGGCTTAAAAATACCCAGAAACGTATTGTTACCCCTTAAAACCGGCCAAGCACATGCTACTACTTGAAGTAGAGTAGAGTAGTTGTAATCAGTCTCAATCTCTACTGAGGGGACAGGTCATAGTTCAGAGGTGCTACTGTGTGACCAGTTAATGCTATGAAAGTCACAGATGAATATTCATGATTTTTCAGTGATTTCATTGATATTCATGAGGTTTCAGTTTTAGCCTTCTGTGTATTTGCTACTTTGACCTGTATACTCCCACTGTCAGTCATACATATTTATAAGCATATCAGCAGTGCTATGTAATTATAATATTGCATAGACCGACCGTTCCTGGCTGGCGTGTCCACCTAGCACCTACGAACAGAACATAATGCGTGAGTGTCGCAGAGACGGCCGCTCGGTTTTCAGGGGTGGATCAGTTGTAGCAGATCCTCTAGAAATGAGTTGCGCGGCAGTTTCACACAACAATTATCAAAGCTGTTCCACAATATGTGGGATTGGCGCGGGGGGCAGAGACTACACAGGAACCCAGCGGGGGGACGTGACAACACGCACACGCACAGAAGAGAAGCACACCGCCTGCGTTGACAGACGAGGGGATCATTCCGATCTGAGAGATTTAAACCGGGCCTTTTGGAGCTCTGTTTGTCGCACGAATGCGCATTACACACACGCGCGCGCGTACACGAACACACACCCGTACACACCTTCACGGTCTTTTGTGTTTCATACTTGCCTTACCTTTCTGCTTCTCGTCAAATCTGTCACGCCCCTCCTCTCTCGTTCAACCCCTCTCCCCTGAATCGTTCCAAGCTTTCTCGGTACGACAGGAAAATCCAATTTCTTCAAAGAGATATGACAGTAACGGCACCTTGTCGCACCTTTCTTCCCTTCCCTGCCACGCTCTCCACCTCCGTTCCTCCATATATCACCATCTCAACACATCCCTTGGCCCACCACTTGCTGTCTTCATTTGCCGTCTGTCTGCCTGTCTCTCACCCCCTCCCTCTGCGCCTCCCTCCCTCCCTCTCCCATCCTCTCTCTCTCTCTCTCTCCTCCTATCCAGACCAGTTCCCCAGCCTGCAGAGTAAGATGCGGGTGGTGTTGAGGGTGGAGGTGGAGGCCGTTAAGTTCCTGAAGGAGGAACCTCACCGTCTGGACGCCCTGCTGAAGCGCTGCAACACCATGACCGATGCGCTCACCATGCTGCGCAGGTACAAGGCCTCAAACGCTCCGAGAGCGGGCGGTCCATTCGGCACTCACCTTGAGCGTTTCTCTTCTTCTATTCAGACAGTTTGAATGTAGAAAGGGAAACAGGTTTCTCTGGCGAGAAATAGTACTATGGCTAGTAGGGACGCACGTGGCTCCATAAGGCGGGCAGACTTAAAGGAATACACCGACTTTTTGGGGGAAATACATCCTGCCAAGTAAACATAGGCGGCTAGCTTTAGGTTTAGCTAGTCGCCTCCATTCACTTAACATGATGTGTGCTAAAGTGTTAGCATTGGGTACTGGAGCAACCTATCTACCGGAGATAGATGGAAGGTTTTGGTGACTGTGTTCTCATCACATAACCAGTAAGTTGTCCAAACTTGAATTTCCCAAACAAGGTTGTGTATTCCTTTAACCACTCAACTATCTCTTGGACCCAATCATACTTGTAGATAAACTTATGATTTCCTGTAAGACTGATTTATGAGTCAGTTGCTGTAGGTCTACTTCTACAATGTACCTCAGAGTCAAGCTTATTTGAATGCTATGTAGATAATGAGGATTTGGATGAATCAATCCAAGCTACTGGCATATGAGGACATTCCCTCTATTTGTGCAGAGGCATACAAGATGAAGGCCTCAACTGAAAGTAATTGACACTAAAAACATTAAAAAATCCTGAACTAGAAGAAATAAAAGAGAAAAATTTGAGAGCTATTTCAGAGCTGTATCTCTAAACAGACGCAAAGTTCTGATGTGCACCGTGTCTGATCTGTTCCTGTTTTCTTCATATTTCTTTACACTAAGCATATTCACCATTCCAGGTTCAGATATAATTATATTTCACAATGTAGTTTAGACAAAGTTAATCTACATTTTAAAAGCATTGTTTGTTGTTGACAAACGAGGCTCTTGTAAAACTAGTCGGTTTCAGAGCGGTTTCTCTTTCGCTGTCTAGGACCCTCATGCTCTCCTGTGTGTTGTTAGTGTATTGTATCCCCCCTGTATGTACAGACAAGTCACAGAGGGCATGTGGAAGGGCCCGGAAGACCTCTCCGGCCAACAGGCGAAGAGAATGGAGGACGCGGTACGGAGCTCCGAACTGGATATCCTCAGCAGTCCTCCTCTCTGTCTCAACGACCTGAGCGGAAGCGCGAGCCTGGCCAACTGGATGCCCATGTCAGGCGGTGACGCAGACGCCTCGGGCCCCGAGCAGGACATCCAGCCCTCCATGACCTTTAGAAACCGCGCTCTGGATGAGTTGCCAAGTCGCCGTCCTGCTGATAAGTCTGTCTCGGCCGAAGTCAGATTGGTAACTGGGCTGTTTGTTTGAATAGTGTGTGTGTGTGTGTGTGTGTGTGTGTGGTGTGTGTGTGACTGTATTTGTATGTGAATAAATAAGATAAGATATGATAGAACTGTATTCATCCCCTTGGGGAAAGTACGCACGTGTGTTAAACACCTTTTCTGTGTTTTTGAGTCTCATCCTTAGCAATGATCCGAGGCTCGACGGCCATTATTCAACATTTAGTGTAAATATGTCAGACTCAGCCAGATTTCCATCTGCATTCACAGATGCATCTGGAGGTAGTTAAAGATCTTATTTAGATCTTTTGCACACACCAGCATCAATAGGCAGACCACTGCATTTATCTCTGTTAATTATAGGCAGCGCAGCGCAGTGCAGTGTACGTATACGCGAATGTGTCTTAATTAAGTGTGTTTCTGCATCTGTGCCTGTATTTTATCTTGTTAGTAGACCGTCGCCAAATTATGAATTATTCGTCCATCTTTCCACATGACACGTTAAAGCCCATCAGCGCGTCTCTGTCTGTGTCTACGCCAGGCGGCCGAGCGAGACTGGGAGGAGAAGCGCGCCAGTCTGACCCAGTTCAGCGCCCAGGACATCAACCGGCTGCTGGAGGAGACCCAGGCAGAGCTGATGAAGGCCATCCCCGACCTGGACTTCGCCGCCAGGCACATCAACAAGCCGGCCGTGCCGCCCAAGCCCCAGATCACCGTCCCCATCACGTCCACCACGGCCACCTCTCCCGCGGCCGGACCCACTGGCGCCGCAGCCAGTACCGCAGCCACCACCACCCCCCCCAGTGGGGACCAGCAGCCTGGCAAGGTGCAGATGGCCGCCCAGAAGCTGAACAATATGGACGGAGCTGGCTCACGACGTGGGTCAGGTGAGATGTTTTTGTTTTTTTTGTTTCACCATCCAGGATGTTAATAGAGTTTTTTTAATTTCTGCTGTTGTTACACTCCGTCAGTGGTTTATTTTTCTGTTGTCTGTTGTTTTAAGTCGTAACAAGGTAGGCTCATGTTACTGTTGAAGTAGGCTTGTGTTATAGTTGTGGATTCGCATAAGTGTGATAGGGTTAGGGTTAGAGGTTTTACTATGAAGTTCTGTCTCTGAACGGCTCAGCTTGACTGAGTTTGTGTTATGACTGAGTAGCTATCATTTGTGAGTTATCAGTGATGATCATGACCCAGGTCTTACCACATAGTAACTGTGTTGTTGTTGTTACGATGTGTTTACAGCCGAGCTCACTGTGGCCCGGTACCGTACGGAGAAGCCCTCCAAGTCCCCGCCTCCACCTCCACCTCGCCGCAGTTTCCCGTCAGCGCACGGCCTCACCACCAACCGCACCGGGGAGGTCATCATCACCACCAAGAGCATGAAGGTGACAAACTGTTAATCAGCGGGTCCTGGAACTGTTTCATCCCAGGACATAAATAAGATATTTAGCTTAAGAAACATGCTTATATTTATGTATTAAAGGGCACATTTAAACCTGGGTCTCACGTATAGGGAACCTAGTATGCACCAGTCAACCGACACAAAATCCCTCCTCGTCAACGGTGATGTTTAGGTTTATGAGTTCTCAGACAGGGCCGCTGTACTACCCAATCCCAAACCTCCATGGAGGAACTTGCATATGAAAGGTAGGAATTTAGACACAACCACCGATGACAATGGCCCATGTGATACGCGAGGTAGAAATTGAAGGTAACGTATGGTAGATTTTGGATGTTGAACAGTTGGATTGGTGGTAGCGCTGTGTGGACGTGGTCTAGGTGTAGAGGTTTTGACATGTTTGTTTTTCCCAAAGCTGGAAGAGGATGGCGATTCACCTAAAACCCTGGTAAAGTTGAGGCGGACCCCTTCCGACACCCCTCGGCCTGCCTCCACCCCTCCGGTCATCGCAGCCTCAGCTATCCAAGACGAGGACGATGAGGAAAGGATTATTGCTGAGCTGGAGGTATATACACAACGTAGAATTACATGATTGAGAATGTGAAGGTTCAATAGAGTTGATTTGTCTGCGTGTAGCTGGATATGATTGTTTTGACGGTCGGTGACGATGGATTGTATGATGAATGCTTTGTACCCCGTATCAATGTCATAACATGTGTTTACCGCACTCTCCCACACAACAACCCAGATATTTCAGAGAACCCCTGTAAAAGATTCCCCTTGTACTATACAGTCCAACACTCTTCCGAGGGCCGCCCCTTGCCCTCCGTGCACCTTCGGGTCCTTGGGAAGGAAGGTAAACGTTAAACTTCGGCTACCGAACCTACAGCTCTCTTCTTCTGCCATGCCTTTGGACTTCTCTGCACACTGCTTTTGCTCTTCATTTCCCCCCTGCTGTATCACTGAACCTCAAGCCTAAAAAAATTCATTTCAGGTCCAGTACAGAAAATGTAGTAACAGTTGGGTTTCACTCATCGATGACTAAAACCACAAACATTTACTTTTTGACAGCGAAGACTTTCCACTTGTATGGAACACATCCTCTTCTTGTAATCAGGAATACTAGTGCCAATGCATTGGATTGAAAGAAAGAGTGAATTTGACACTTTGTCAGAGTGCAACACGCCCTCTAGGCTGACAGCAACTGACAAACTCAGCAGAATTCAGTGCTTTCTCGTGTTAAAATTCAACCCCCCAAATAAAACCGTCGCTGTCATTTAGGCGAAGCAGAATCTCTTAAACTGCCAAGTAAAATAAATGTGTCTTGGTGCAAATGGTGCAGAGACATTTCAGTTTCAAAGTATATACTGACATACAAGGTACATGAACACGAGGACCCTTGCAAAGGCACAGTAAATGCCATACTATGGACAGTAAACTCCATATCACTCTAAATATATCAGTCAATATTTAATATTTTATAGCTATGTGCAGTCGAGCAGGACGGCGTATAGTATGACTGCAGCTGTAGTGGGGAGGGTAGTACGTGACCAGAAATGCAGTGGTCCAGTTTTCCCTGGGGTAGTTAATACTGAATTTATCTTACTAACATCTCTAACAATCCTCTATTGACTTCCAGCTTTCTGCAGCAGGCTTCCTGAGTGTGTTGAAGCATTGTACAAGACTATCTTTGTACAGATGTTTGGGAAACCATGCTCTGAACTTTTGCTTGATTCTCTCAACCAACCGGTGACGTAATCATATTAAACCGACCGTACGACCATGTTATGTGTGATCTAGAGTGAGTCAGTGCGGGTTGAAGCATGCCGCACAGTGCAAGAGCAAGATAATGCATTTAGGTTTGCGCGACTCACTGTGAGCGATGACTAAACTTCCTGACAGCTGTAGTGACATATTTAACTGACTAAAAAGTATTTTTTTTGTTGTTGGAATTATTAAAACACAAGCTACGTTTAGTCGGGAGATGTCAGAGTAAGGGGCGGGGGTACAGGAACGAGACATATTCAAAAGGAAAAGATGAGGGTTCCCAATATTGTTCCTTAGTGATACTTACTTAGTGATAACTTTTAATTACTTTAATGTTGAAAACCTTGTCTAAAAATCACATACGTATCTAAAATGAGAAGCATTTTCTGTATACGTGTCTGTTTTCCTGAACAATACTTTTAAAGAATGAATTCTGCCTATTGCAGTTATCACTATTGAAATCTGGGGGAAAGCATACAAATCGGCGGTGACAGCAGATACCCAGCTCAGCTGATATCGGAGATTAACTACTTCCAACTGTAACTTGAAAACTGAAATATTGCTTTATATGCAAATAAAT
Source organism: Polymixia japonica (assembly GCA_900302305.1). NCBI lineage: Eukaryota > Metazoa > Chordata > Actinopteri > Polymixiiformes > Polymixiidae > Polymixia > Polymixia japonica. Next base: position 4,258 of record OMKK01032297.1, on the reverse strand, counting down.
AGTGAAAACAGATAGAGCAACATATATAAAGGCTGGTATGTGCGACGATGTCATCTTGCTGAAGCTACTACTATGCTTCAGTGTGAAACAACTCAAAAATAAACATTGCCACTAAGCTTTTATTTCTTTTTCCACTGACAGAATGCCAGTAACTCCCCTGGCCCAGCTAAGGGACCCCAGCCCACTGTAGCGGCCAGGCTCAAGCACCTCCAGCAGGGTAGCCTGGAGAGGCCCAAGACCCGTAAGCAGAAAGAAGATTTCCCCAAGGTCCAGGGCCAGCAGCAGGTATTCCACTTCTAAAACAGCCACCTCAGACATTAACATCTGACCCCTCCTCCATCTGACTCCCCATTCGGCGGTAACTCTATGAGGGTTTTTTTCCTGCGGCTTCTGGGAGATGAGGAAAACTGTACCAGTGGACGACAGGAAATGACACAAAAGGAGAATGGGGAAAATCTACAAAAGTCTTGATTTTCAGCAGCAGTTCTTGATGTGTGTTTTGATATTTGGGTTACTGGATCTAAACTAGCTTGCTTAGAGAACAAGTTTCTGTCGTACAACAATGTTGGTGTTTTACTTTTCTGAGGAAAGTCTCGGTGGTGCTTGTGTCCGATTAAGCTAGCCGTATGATAATAGTAAGACCTATACAGATCCATTCTCTTCATTCAATGTCATGCGTAACCTTTAATAATGCCACGGAACAATTTCAAATTTCAAAGGCAAATTGCTGACCTTCCCCCATGAACCAGCCATCTATGTCTCTCCCTGATTAATTCCCCTCCTCTCTCATTCTATTCATCAAATAATTACAACATTCTATTCATTTCGCAGTGCCCATCCTTAAAATCCCCAGGTTGGCAGGCAGTACTCCAACAGAGCACTCGGATAGTATTTAAGTAAGTTAAGTTGGCTGGTGGTATTAAACAGCCATTATGATCCTCAAAGGTACAGCACTCTAGCTGCTATCAAGAGAGACCAAACCATTAAGGTAATTGGTTAAAGATGCATTCAACAATATTGCTACAACCCGTTACCCAAAGTAAAGAGGTTGAAGTACAAGTTTATAGGTTACAGGGTGCGGAGCGCTGAAATAGCAGGTCAAATGTCCATTTCAGTTCACTGCACAACTGTGACCACAATGTGTGGAAAGACAAATTAGAATACAAAAGAAAGACGCAGGAGAAAAACGGCAAGTCCAACCATCCGAGTACACCTAGAGTAATATAACCAAATAATAAAAGAATCACAGAGGTACTACATAGTAGAGGAAGAACACAATGCTTTTTCCAAGACACGTTAGCAAGCTACTGTACTTGTGAGGCAAACTCCTGTCAGATGTGAAGCACCACTCATCTTATCTGCTTCTGCAGACAGTCCGAGCTGACCCCCCGACATGCTGAGTGGGCAGCCTGACCTACCCTTGGTCACATTCCTCTTAAAAGAGCTTTTAGAAAATTCTCAGAGGGAGGCACTGATAACACAGTCAGCCGTTCCTTCTCAGTTAGGGAGCACCTGAGCCAATCACTCCAATCCTTTCATTCCTCCCAGTAGCGATAATCCATTAGCTCCTGAACGTTTTCTTGAACAACCTCCTATACGTGGGACCATTTCAGGAATCTGTTCAGATGGATTGTCGAAGTTCAAAAGGGTCCATTTGGCCTGAAATGGAGCCCGTATTTTCCCCAGGGTCCAACTTGAAAATGATATTTTTTTCACCCATCTTACCTGATCCATAAACACCTGGAAACCTTTGTGCCAGTGTTTCTCAAAGTTTTTAATTTTCCAAAGCCCCGCAAACCACCTCACTAATTAGCAGCCCAAAATAGGAGGCTACTTTAGCAACTATGCTATCGTGTGAAAGGCTATGAGTGCCCTTGACAACACCTTCCATTAACCATAACAACCATAACCTCGTGGCAAATTCATGACTGGCTGTGTTTTGTGCTGGTCTGGATATCTAAGATAGTTAATGCCTCTTCTTACCCTTATTTTTCAGCCAGTTGAAGCTGAGGTTAATAATATTTACTGTGGGGGGGTCATTCATATTTTCACAGAAAACCACAAGAATTGTTCTGTGTATAACTGACACTCCTACGTAGTCAGACGTGTACCAACGGGGCTTGAGCTGCTGTCATCATTAAAAGTTGGTTGGAGCTTAGAGAAAAAGATATATTGATATATATCAGGTAACTTCTTCAACATAGTGCAACATAGTTAACTGTCTGTGGTCAATACGAGCAAAATTACCTGTACTGAACTTATACTGTGTTATTTAACATTATGCAAATAATGTGAGTAATTATTTTGAAGTGGTTTTGATATCAATGGACATAAATGCATCTCTGTTGTCCTGTACATACTGTATTGTGGTTTGCGGGTCAATTGCAAACCCATCGATATCGTGTAATGCAGTGAATCATGGTAGGGAGCACTCCTTTTACTCAAACACTTGTTGGGGCATTCCTGGGCTTCAACAAAAACATTCATTATCAAACAACAAAAATGTGCTGCAACTGTTAAATTGTTTATTTTTTTATTTTATTTTTTTATTTTTCAACTCTTCCTGTAGCGGGTGAGGGATGCAGTAACTTTCACACGCTGCCTGAGTCAAGATCAACTGAAGTGGTGTAATGGCTGCATAATGTGTATATTTGCCTCAGGCGAATGAATGCATTTGGGTTTTGAAAGTGTTTGTTGACAAAACTCTGAATTCAGTCCGGTAACCTGAGGCTATTAGACAACACAACAGCATCCATCTAGAAGAACTGCCAAAATATGACATAGTGCTATAAATTTTATATCAAAAGTACAGACCTGTGTACTCATTTTCCAAAAGAAGACATAGTGAACCAGTGTGCACTGGTACGCACTATTATTGTTTTTTGTTCACATTTGAAAATAGAAATATAGTTAGAACCGGAATGGAAATGTTGCTGCTTTTAGTGCAGAAAAGCAGGTGGTGTACCTCATACCCTAAATCCTTTGTGAGCATGGGTGGTGCACCTGTCTCTTCCAGCCCTTGTGTTCCTGAGAGGACCCAGAGAGCCACAGATGTTCCCCCAAGGCAGGCGCGAGCACCGTGTCTCAAGAGGCTGTTTTCCCTCTTACCACGTGACTCAAACTGATGTCAACCTTGGATCCTTGCCTCCCATACGTCCTCCTCTAACACACGACATGAGCGTTGAGAAGACTTGAACAGCTTTTTTTTTTTAAGGGTTTTGTATGTAGCCAATCTCTTTTTTTCCCCCCCAGGCATTATAGCATTCTATTAATCCTCAATCACAACCTCCTACCCAGCCACAAACTCACCCTTTTCCCAAACACATTTTTCCCGAAACTGTGATTTTCACTTTGACCATATCCTTTGAAAGGTGACATTCGTGCCCCATGGATTCCACACTATACAGTAGTTTACTGTAACCTTACCGCGCACCTCTACGCCATATCTCACACTGGGCTGTACGGTGTCCCAAGGACACGCTAGCACGCCCAAAGCAGTAAGAGCTCCAGTGTCGTTAATCTTTGTGAACTTAACTTGTTTTTGTCCTCGTAACTATTTTGCCTCATTGAGCACTTGGATGGGCAAGCCGTCACCGGCGATGTGTAGCCCGGAGACGTGTAATGGGAGGGAAAATCTCTCGTTTGCCAAAGGGCGAGGGTGTTTATTAGCATCGGTGTCAGAAGGAAACAAAGGGAACACAAAGCACACAGTCTTTGCTGGTTTCCACTAACTTTGTTTATTTGACTTTTCAAGGGGCCTTTGAGACGTCTGCGCTCGCTGTGATGTTGAGAGTTTCAGGTTAGCTACAAGTAAATGTTCTCTTAGCAGCACCCACGAGTCTTAGCTAAAAAAAAAGGGCTGTGTTCATGACAACACTAAGACACTTTCAGAGAGGCTGGATGTGTGTTTCCTGTACTTAGCATGTTTTGACTGATACATCCATTCATAGCTTTGAAGTTTGCATGTTGTCCTACCTGGCATGGAATTGCTATCCAGCTGCAGGGGGAAAAAAAATCTAATCAAACACTCTCAGCCTCTCCTATCTCCTACTGTCCTTTCCTCTCCCCTTCTATCCTGTCCTCTCCTGTCTTCTCCTCTCCTTTGATCTCCGCTCCTCCCCTTTCCTCTCCTCCACCTGTCATTCTCTCTTATTCTGGCTCATCAACTCTCTCCGCTCTCCTCCGCTCTCATCTCCTCTGCGTTACGATTTCCTCCCCTCACCTGCCTTAGATTCCGTTTTCCCCCCTATTCCTGAGC
>OMKK01032278.1:0-10130 GCA_900302305.1 Polymixia japonica | reverse complement strand
GGGGGGGGAGATGTGGACCGTTTGAACGTCCAGGCCAGGATACAGCTGCCTATGACTAATTTCAAACTCCCCTTCTAGGCCGCCGCAACCCATTTCACATGTAACACACATCACCAGGCATCTGTTTCCTGTTTTCATTCTTTGAGTTATCTTATTTGCCTTATTTCCCCCTCACCTGTTGCAGTCCACGTTCCTTCCATCATATTGCGCAACGCGTTCGTGCTCCCGACGCGGCCGCCGCAGCTACTCGACGCCAATGATACATTAATGGACGCGTCACGACGCGTGTCGCCGGCCTGTTATGTCACGCAGACGCCTGGTGAAGGTGAAGCGTTGTCAAAACAAAGAGAGATCGAATCCGATGTCGGATATCTTCGGGTGACATGTGAATGCACCAGTGTATTTGAAAATTAAGTCCTTAAGATACAGTTTAACAGCCATACTTAATTGCCCAAATTCGTTTTACACTGAATCCTTCAGGCCAACGTTATAATTCACACACATTTCTGTAAGTAGAAAATCAGAACATGGCAGAGAAGAGAAAAACACATTCAACATGTTTTGTTGGAACTCTGCAGGACAGTTTCACAACTAAATACAGTCATACAGTCTGTATGCAAAACTTATGTTCTCTACATTTGCAGTGACACAGTGTACATCAACATTTAGTATATTTCCCTAAATTTGAGAATTGTAGTACTGGAGGAGTTTCTCATCAGTGGGTTTCAGAATCTTCTTTTCTGCCATGTTGACAACCCAGCCCGGCGAGAGGCCAAAGAAGATCTGTCTAACATCCTTCCTCGAGGACAGCATGTGACAGAGTTCATCTTTGGAAATGTCTGGTAAAATGTATCCGTACTTCTGTGCCAGGTCAAGCCGGGCCTGCTGGATCTTCTCCGGGTCGGCCAGGTAACCCCGATTTGCAGCATCCGTGTAGTAACCGACCATGTCTTCCCCTGGCAACATCCGTTTCGGAATAGGTTGACCTCGTAGGAAGAATGGCACGGGCTTGATGAGAATCGCTGAAAGAGAAGGAATACGTTTCATTACGAACACTTACAGGCCTACATCACAACTTCCTGAGATAATACCATGATGAGGTGATGTAGTAATATTGAGAAACAAGTCATTAGTTACCAAGACTTATGGGATCATAGAAACTTGTAGAGACGACCCCTCCATTCCGTTCAATGGCAGCAATGGCTCCTTCAGATGCTCTCTGCACCTCGATGTTGATTTTTGCTGCGAAAATGTCAGAACCCTGGCGACAACCGAAAAGATGAAAGGGAAGGTAAACTATTGGCAGAGCCATGCATATGAACAGGAGTCAACAACATCTTGATTTGTGTCAGTTAAAATGATAACAACCTTGTTATGTAGTGCCACCTACTGGCACAGGATGCTGTAAACCCTCTTGGATTGTAATTCCAGGCCTGGTTTAAAATTCAACAATTCGAAGACATAGGGTCCTTTTACACTGTGCATTAAAATGGGTGTTGTATCTAGGTTGTATGTAGATATGACTCATGTATAAATATTTAGAAATGGAAATGAAAATACAGCTACAGCGTTCACATTAAAACTGACATTTGTTTACAACATTACAACTTTTCTTGTAAGTAACTTCAAAACGAAACTATCACTCTCCAATAGATTCCTAAAAGTAACTTTCCATTTGCACATTAATAATTTTAGGGACAAATGCAAATGTAATTTCTGACAAAGTGCTGCTCGGATCAGGCCACTGCGTTTAAGGCAGCCCTGTGGTAATGTTCACTGATCCTAGGACAGCAAGACATCGCTTGACACTGAATTCTTATGTATTTCCCCCTCGGGTCTCTGACATTCATCTCTTGCAAATGTATGAGTTAGTATTTTCACATCAGGTTGTCTTTAACTTGTGGTTTCCATTAACACACATATAAGTGAATTCATAACAACATCAACAGACAAGGCAGAGAGTAGAATTAAAGTTGTCTGGGTCAAGCGGTTAGTAGAATGGAAGCAACAATTTTGGTAATGCAGGTTATTTGAACTTGGTATCCCAAAATGATAGCAAAGGTGCAGTTCACAAAATCTAAAGGCTGTTTGGTTCAGACATAAAGAGGCAGGTGTACGGGGTTCAGAGGGTTTATAATGTTACAAACAGCTGTCTCTCTAGTATAGCCATGTCACAACGTATGTTGCGTGGGAAATCACAGGAATTTTCCACCCAAAATACTCGCAAATGGCCTACATGGACATTTTTGGACTTGATTCATTGTGGGAAGCCATTATGGATGCATGTGTCAGTTCAAAATTGTCAAAATCAATCACGTGGGGCTTTAATAATACTGGTATGATCATTCAGTGAGTGTAAAGAGGACCATTATCAAACAAACACAAGCTTCCGTCAGCAATTACCTCATCAACAAGTTGAACTCCAAAGTCTCTCTTCTTAGGCTGAATTGTCACTCCCCTGGCATTGACAAGTTGTGTTAAGTCAATGGGCTGAGTAGGATCAACCCGTCCAAGATCAATCAGGTACTGCAGCCGTTTCAGAGACAGAGGCTGGTACTGAGGATGGCGACTGAGCAGGACCAAAGCAATACATCAGATCAGATGATCACAACACATAAGCAGTAGGTCAATACAATGCCAACCATCTACAGTATCACAGGTGCAAAAAAATAAAATAAAGTAACTCCAAGCGGCAATGACATCCACATCTGGTAGCTGATTTAGAAATGAGCAGATGTCTGAAATATAGTTCTTGAGAACTTGATGATGGTTTTGTGTCTAAGTTACCATACGGAAGCTTAAAAAGGCATCTGGTACAGGCTTGGACAACTAAATGTTAACCAGGTTTTATGGTCCAATCTAAGACATGCTTACAAATGTAATTCTTGTTACACGTTGGGGAGGACAGGCTATGCAACGTATTTCTACGTGGCTTATATTTGTAAGTTTGCAGACATATTTGATGCAGTTTGTAGTTGTCATTTCCAGAGCGTCCACCAGTCATAGGATGCTCAAGGGACAACAAGAAAAAAAAGGCACTGCTTGTTTCACTGTACCTGTGTCCTTCATTGTATCCATATTTTGGGATGGCGAGATAGAATGGAGTTTGCCCACCCTCAAATCCCAGACGAGGACGGGTGCCCCTCTGTCGTTCTCCTTTATGTCCCCGGCCACTTCTGTTCCCACCATGCTGACCTCTGCCACGCCGTTTTTCCTAGAAAGATGAAAACAGAGACACACATATGAGGGTCTGACGTCAAACACATACGAGTGTCTGCATCATTAACATTGTAACAAGCAGGACGCTGCTATTGAACGATGTGCGTTAAAAAACTTACTGCTTGTTTCGAGCCCGGTTCAGGTCGCAGGTTCGCTAGCGTTATGCGAGGCAAATTCTGCAAGACATCCAAGGCTTTTCCACCGGGTTTCTTGGTGAAAGACATGTTTCTGTTGCTCACATGTCAAAAACGAACCCGACCAAGGACAAGCAAGTCACGTGAGGAAGATGAGCGGAAGCGCGCTCTGATTGGCTCAGCGATTTTCTCTTTCAAAATAATAGCATGTCTGTGCAAACGGTGTGTAAACTGTTGTGATTAAATATTTTATAAATTATTACGAGTTTTGTTCACTGTGCCTGTCACTTAAAATGTATTCTACCAAGGTATTAGACTATCTACTTAGATCTGCAAAATAGAGAGCAACTGAAGGGCATTTCGGCATTTATTTCTGAACAAAATGGAAATATTCTGCAAGGACATTAATACAAATCTTTCCCGGACATTAATACCAGCAAATTCAACAATAGCACACCAAATAATACAAAACACACGTAGCCTTCTAATGGGGTTTTATTGTGCACATATTGGACTGAAACTGAAAGCAACGAGGTGTTGTATAAGTTCTTCGTGTCGAGTTTAAATGGCTGCTATAAGTTCTACGAACCACTAGATGTCACTGTGCTCTCTGTTTTCAATGCCCCGAAGCTTATCTTTTTCCGAAACAAACAGGAAGAAGCCCAAAAAACTCCACAAGGCCTCGTGTGGCCATCACTATCTATCACAAATATATACAGAGAGAGTGAAATATAGACATCCGCCTTTTCCTTGGTGAAAAGCATAGTGAAACGTCTCGTAGAGTTTGGCACTCTTGTTCCATTCCTGCGCACATTCAACGCATAACTGACGATCGGGAATATGAGTTGGTGTCAAAGGTCAAGGGGGAAGAAGGCAATTGTAAAAAATAAATGGACACCAAAATAATATTATACATAATGTAATTTGCTGATAGCACTAGCGCAGAATTACTTTTTCTGACAGTGTAGGAGATTTAATTATCAAATAATCAATGTCATTGACATTTCAACAGACCAATGCCTGCTTTGCATTGTGAAAGGAAATAAGGTGACCTCCAACCATGTGGCAAAGAGGGCGGGACTTTAACGCGTGTCGGTACCGTAGTAGTGTGTGCGGTTGCGCGCTTAGTAAACCGGTGTAGGTAATCTGGTTTATTTTCTAAAAAAACAACAACAATATATTAGATATTGATATCACCATCGCCGGTTACTGCGCGTCGATGATTTCTTGGCGTCCTTATTTAACATTTATCCTTCATCCCTTTTGCATGGCAACTGTCTGACAATCAGTCACATCAAGATCAAGGGCGATACAAATTGACAGTAAAGGATTGTGTGAGGATAACGTTAGTAACACTATTCTCTATTACATGTCAGCTGCCTGGGCACTGTATGTGCGGTAATAACATGTCAGCGCCTTTACCTGCCATTGTGCCTGCCGCTCGGAAAGCCACTGCAGCGGTGAGTTGTACTAACCCAGGGGCCATTTGATTTTGTATGCATTTGGTTTGGTCATAAACTGTGAAGTTAGGCCTAAAGCAATGCACACATGTTTATACTGTTATCTACACGAACTAATGTCAATCTAGATTAAAAAAAATAAAATTTCCCCACCCCAATAAAAAACACGAGTGTGTACCTGGTTCACCAAGGGTGTATTTTAATTTTTTTGCACAGGTGATATTCCTCCATGGCCTGGGAGACACTGGGTATGTAAAGGCCTTTTTCTCTGTTGCATAATTTCTGTTGTCATTCAAAAACGTTCACGCTTGTCTATATTTATCTGGTTTCATTTTGTTCAACGATAGTCATGGCTGGGCAGAAGCTTTTGCAGGCATTAGACTACCACATGTGAAATACATTTGTCCACATGCGTAAGTACTTACAAGCTCCTAATGTAGTCTATATATCTAGGAACATTATTATATTTTGTGCTGTTATGGTAATGTTTGATGTCATTGTTCTCCTTTCATGACTTTGTGACACGACAGTCCTACCATGCCTGTTTCCTTGAACATGAGAATGTCTATGCCCTCTTGGTAAGAATATTGGTTTGTTAATCTAATCTCTGAAGAGGCTGTGGTGTTGTAACAAACTGTACAGTCCATATGGTGTTGGTCTCACATTTGTTTACTGTTTCATAGGTTTGACATCTATGGGTTGAGCCCAGAGGCAGATGAAGATGAGTCTGGTATTAAAAGAGCCTCAGAGAACAGTATGTCTGTAAAATGGACTGAAAATATACTTTAGCCTTCTACTTGTCAACGTGGAGCTACTTTTCAGTTGTATAAAGAGCTTGTTTAGTTGCTAGTTATATTTGTTATATTTGACTGAGATTGACCGCCCTCTTCACAGTTAAAGCCCTGATAGACCAAGAGGTGAAGAATGGAATACCTTCCCATAGGATTATGCTGGGTGGATTTTCACAGGTACGGTAATGGTTATAGGGGCAGCATTACATACTGATTGTGATTTATTTATCACAGAGGGCACAGTAGGGTGTGTTTTTGCTCTGTTATTTGTTGTTACATCATTTTTAATCTTTGCTGCTTTGAGGTGAATTCTTTCTTGTTGTCTCTGATAATGGGCACAGGGTCTGCAGTATGTGACACAAGGGATTTGTGTGTTTGTAAACTGTTCAACTTGTTTTTTCCAGGGTGGAGCTTTGTCACTCTACACTGCTCTGACAAGTCAGCAGAAGCTAGCTGGAGTTGTAGCTCTGAGCTGCTGGCTCCCTCTCCGCAAGTCCTTTCCTCAGGTACGAGAAGACGGAAGTGGCCTGTTATGTATCGGCGCTGTTGAGATTTGAACGCTTGCATATTATATTAAATAGTCATAATGAAGGCCTAAATGAATGAAGGTTTAGGCAAATCCGTTGGCCAAGTCATAATCTGTTATAATCTGATAATAATAATCTTAATCTTTTCTATTCCCCAGGCTTCTGCCAACAGTGTTAACAAGGACATGCATGTCCTGCAATGCCACGGTGACGCTGATCCACTTGTCCCCTTCGTATTTGGCACTCAGACCACAGAGAAGATGAAAACACTCATCAATCCGGCAAACATCACCTTCAAGACTTATCGGGGCCTACCTCATAGTGCCTGTCCAGAGGTACGTTGCATTCCAATGGCAGTTGATGGTGTTACACAAAACGTAGTGGTAACACTTTACAATAAGGGTACAACAATTAACCATTAATTAACATTAGTTAATGCAGTAATAAGCATTAACTAACAGTTAATTAACAGTTAATAACAGTTAACTAATGTGTATTCATTTATTTACCCCTGTAAATTTGAAACAATCACACAGCTATTAAACATTAGTGAAACATTTCCAACTAGAAATCAATATTCATCAATCATCTCTTATCAACATGATTCATTCCAAATTTAAAAAGATGAAGACTTTATGCTACATGTTAAAAAAATGCATTAACTAATGTTAATTAATGGTTAATTGTTGTACCCTTATTGTAAAGTGTTACCAACGTAGCGTCGGTTGTTTTATGCTAGATATTTCTGATTTAGTATCTCTGTTTTACATCCCACAGGAAATGGTGGATGTTAAGCGGTTCTTGGAAAAGCAGCTTCCTCCTATCAGTGAATTCTGATCTTCTGAGCGGCTGCACGGCACCATCGCACTACTATGAGCCGGACCTCAGTGATGCTCCGCATACCTGTTGGAACCACTGACTTGACTTAATAAACCTCGCTGCTACTCATAGAGCTGACAGGACTGGGGCGAGATATGAGCCCAGAAGAGGCATCACCGAAATGATACGGTATTCTGGACATGAGCCACACACAATCCTCAGTGTTACGATAGTGTAACTTTAGTTGCCACTATTGACTGTATAGCTGCTATTGAGAAAAGCCATTTCCAGCAGAAAACTCATGTATTGAAATAATTAGGGCTATACTTTATGGTTTAATACTTATATTAATATCTCACAATAAATGGCCTGTTAATTAATTTATGTTATATTGTTATTTATAAATATCTTTATGATATTTCAGGAAATCTGTAAATGTAAACCTAAAACATTTACCAACAAAGCACAGATGAGGAGGTTACTTTAATTGTTAAAAACTGTTTGATATGCAATCCATATGTGAAACCTTTGTAATTATGTATTGTACAATACGAGAAGTAGACTAATCCATGAATATTCATGCAAAACAACATGAAAAGACATATAACTGTGCTTTATTTAGTTTGTGAGAAATTAAACAACCATTTCACACAAATTGATTTGAATACACAAATATGTCAGTGGTCTTGGTCATGTATTACCTATATTATTTATCCCTGGTATTTGTAAATTAAATGTAATTACTAACATCACAGTATTTTAACACACAGGCAACATCTGCTTTCAGGTATCAGCTCGTCGGTTGTAAAAAGTAACTTATCTTCGAGAAGAGCTGAAAGCACCAACTGTTGTGAATTCATTGTTGCACCATTCAGATCACACTGAAGGTTTTAGTATAGAAGATCTTTATACCAAGGCACTTTCCTTCTTCTTAAGTTAATATTAAATAAAACCTACTATTTTCTACAATAACTAAATGTCAATTAAGGCTGACCATATACCTAAACACAAATGCAGTGCTCACAAAAACATGCTGTCCTTAATAAAACAATGTAGAAAAGTGCAATGTCAAGCACTAGAGAATATATAAAAATATATCATTTGGAACAAGTAACTGATGCTGGACCTGGCATTTGTTCTAGTTTGCTCCAAAGATTTTGGTAAACGTATAATGGGTAAATAAACAGTAATTACAGCTCGATAAACATTGCAAGTACTGTTCATATCCCTGCCATTCTCTAAACAACTGGACACAAAGCTCCTTCGGACAGGATGCATGCGCCTTTTCAGAAAAGCGAAGCTGTGTGTTAACGGAGAGTCTATGGCTCTGAGGGGGGCTCCGAGGAAGGTTCTTCGAGGCTCGTCAGCAGGTCGGCGTACGTCGTCGAGTTCATGTAGCGCGGGTACGAATCTCTCTGCATCAGCGTGTAGATCTGCTGCTGAGCGTCGTCGAACGTGTGAGAGGTGGGCTCCAGCATGTTGCGGTTAATCACGTCTCGAACGCGCGAGTCCAGGCTAACCTGGAGAGGAGGAGGAGGAGATTTTAAGCGGATAAACACAACAGCCTACAGCTACTTCGACAAACACGCCGTCAGACGCGGCGGCCCCCCCCCCGGGGGGGCGTGACGAACCGCCCGGTTAACGGAAGCTCACCTCTTTAGGGGAAAGGATGGAGATGAAGTCCTCGTATATTTGGCGGACTTTCTCCTCCACCACAATCTTGTTGGTCTCCTTTTTGAGGTCTTCACAAGCCAGCCAGAACATCATGTTCTCCTCGCTGAACTCCGTCCGCAGGAACTGCCTGAAGCAGCCTCGCCCGGCCGCGCTTTTCATTAGCTTCTCAAATGACGTGGACCAGGAGTGCGCATCTTCCAGCACAGGTTTGAGGCTTGAGGAAGGGAACCATTGACTTTATTATAATAATAACGATTATAGTTTTGCTTGACATGTCAGAGCACAGGGTTAACTTAAAAAAAGAAGAAAAAAAAAGTACACCCCTGGAGCTGGTGTAGATTCAGTGACTTGCTCAAGAGCACTTAAGCAGGGAAGATGCTGACCAACGTGGGTTTTAAACCTGCGTCATCTGGTTGAATGACCATCTCTCTAACTATTCGGTCAACCGGCTGCTATTATTAGTATGGTTTTGTTGATTCTTATTCATACCACACCTTATGAAATATGAGGTCTTTGATATTTTGCGCTGGATGAAGTGCCACAGCTCTTACCTGTCATCGCAATTACTGGTTCCCTCTGTCCTCCTCTCATAAGTCGTTCTCTGAATTGTTTCATCTTCGCTCCTAACAGTCAAACTGAGAAAATGAATTTGGCAAAAAGCTTTTAATAAACCTGGAAATGTCATACTCATTGTTTCTATTTTACTATTAATGTGATGCTTGAAGCGATTTCTAGACTAAGCATCCGCTTTAATGAGGAAAAAAATGTAGTTTGTTAGGTGAAATCAGGCCATACAATGTTTAATACGTGTCTACAATGTCTATAGTTCATAACGAAATCCAAATAATACGCATTGCACATCAAATGTGTTAAATAACACAAATTTCATATCAACTACAACACAAACCCCCAAAATTATTCCAACATATTGATACTCCATATTATGGCAAAGGAGGAAACTATGGTTTCAGGCAAGGCGTGTTTGTTCTACACTGCAAACCAATGTGGGTGAATGAGTGCGTAAACAGTATAGTGTTTCACCCTCCAGGTATTCTCATGGGGAACGGCTGTATGTAATTTAAATGCTCTGAACACCTGATGTTGCAGCCACCTGCAGACCAATTAGGACCAGCTGAGAGTCCGCTGTCAACTATCACATCTGGGGATGTGGCTTTTCTGTATCTGTGCGGCAATTAGCAGAAATTAATTGAGATGGATGTAGGGATAGAACTTACACCAATCCCCAACAGACCCAACCAACGTGGTCCTAATCCGCACACAACAGGCTACCTGTCCTATGGGACGAGCTACAAAAAACATGGACTGCAAAGTTTATTATTTAAAAAAAAAAATATGGTTGACAATTCCAAAACAGGTGAACATCCCAGAGGGCTGGGTCCTGTGTGTAGGTGATACAGTGTGTAGGTGTCGGACCACCGTGTGTCTTTTTTTTTCTGGTAAGGTTGGTGTGGGTAGCGTGTGTGTGTGTGTGTGTTTGGGGGTGTG
>OMKK01032260.1:0-29398 GCA_900302305.1 Polymixia japonica | reverse complement strand
ACCATCATCATGTGTGACTCCCCAGTTAACACCGGAGTGGAGTCATTCAGATTCCTGGGGACAATAATCTCACAGGACCTCAGGTGGGGGGGGAGAACATCACCTCCGCCATCGAGAAGGCCCAGCAGAGGACGTTCTTCCCGCGGCAGCTGAAGAAACCTAACCTGCCGCAGCAAAACGACGGGTCCAGTTCTACACGGCCATCATTGAGTCCATTCTCACTTCATCCATCACCGTCTGGTCCTCCGTCTGCCTCCACTGCCCAAGGACAAAGGCAGACTGCAGCGGATCATTTGGCTGCAACCTGCCGTCTCTTCTGGACCTGTACCATTCCAGGACCAGGAAGACAGCAGAAAAGGGATGCAAGGTCAAAGACGTTCTGAAAAAGCCAGAGTCAACCTGTGTTGCCGACATCTGAAGAGTGATGGGCATGGCTAATTACCTGGGCAAGTTCCTGCCTCGCCTCGACAGAGATCTTCTGTCTGAGAAGACAGAATGGCCACAAGAGGCTTTTCAGAAGCTGAAGTCAGAACTCAGCTCACCCAGAGTCCTTCGCTGTATACTCACCCAATGCAGAAGTGTGTGTGTGTCAGCTGACGCATCGTCATTCGGTCTCGGAGCCATTCTGATCCAGAAACGGCCAGAGAGCAGTGACTGGAAGCCAGTTGTGTTCATCTCCAGAGGTTTGTCTGATGCTGAGAATTACTATGCTCAGATTGAGAAGGAGCAGTGACCCGGTCATGCGAGCGCCTGCAATCGTACCTTGCTTGGCATGAGGTTCACAATCGAGACGGATCACAAACCTCTGCTGCCCCTCGTAAGCACTAAGGCGTTGGACGAGCTTCCTCCTCGAATCCCGAGATTCCGACTGAGACTATTGAAATTCTTGTACATGTGCCTGGAAAGCTGCTCATCACAGTAGACACACTGTCATGAGCACCAGCGAAGCACACAGTCGCTCAGGCACAGGAAGAGCAAGAAGCAGATGTCCATATCTTTGTGGACTCAATCAGACAGTCTCTCCCAGCCGCTCAAGCTAGACTGCAGCAGCTTGTAGAGAGGCAGCTAACGCGGGGTCAACGGTACAATGAAACGTGTTGGACGAGAAAAACATGTCAGCTCAGCAATAAGAGCACTAGTCATAAAATATAGAATATAAGATAAAAAGTTAAAAAGATGAATGAGATATAAATAAGATATGACGCTATATACATGCAGTATATGAAAATGAGGATTTACATATAAAAGTGAAAGTGAGGAGTGTATACAACAGTATTGCACATTGGGGATGTAGCAGTCCTGGTTCAATAACAGCAGTCATGGTTGACAAGCGGTTAAGCAAATATGTGATGTGGAATATTTAGCTATATGAGTTGAGAAGCCTTGATGGCCTGCTGGTAAAAACTGTCCTGAAGCCTGGTGGTATGTGCGGCCATGCTCCTGTATGGTCTGCCAGACAGTAACAAGGAGAACAGTCTGCATGCTGGGCGGCTGTGGTCCTTGTTGATGCTGTGTGCCTTCTGCAGGCACCGCTAGTAGGAGATATCCTGAATGGCCAGGATACTGTTGCCAGTGATGTTGATGCTGTGCCGCCTGATTTGTGGCTGTGGGCAGAGCAGTCTCCTCAGGAAATAGATCCGCTGGCGAGCTTTCCTGACCATGGTGTCAATGTGTAGTGACCAGGAGAGGTCCTTGGTGATGTGCACACCGAAGAACTTGAAGCTGCTGACCCTTTCAACCTCGGCGTCACCAATGCGGAAGGGGAGGTGTCCACCCCCCTGCTGTCTCCTGTAGTCCACGATCATCTCTTTAGTATTCTTTACTGACGTTAAGAGAGAGTTTGTTGTCCTGGCACCAGCTTGTTAGTGTCTTCACCTCCTTTCTGTAGGCCATCTAATTCTTGTCCATGATGAGGCCCAGGATGGCTGTGTCATCAGCAAACTTAATGACATTGGAGCTGTGCTTGGCGGCACAGTCGTAAGTGAACAGGGAGTACAGGAGGGAGCTGAGCACACAGCCTTGGTGCCCTTATCCAGGTGGGTAAGCGCAGTGTGTGTCGCCAAGGTGATGGCGTCATCTGTGGCCCCGTTTGGTCAGTATGCAAACTGAAGAGGGTCCAAGGTTACAGAAAGGGAGTAGCAGATGTGATTTTTGACTAGTCGCTCAGAGCACTTCAAATGACTGATGTCAGTGCGACAGGGCGGTAGTCGTTTAAACAGGAGGCCAGTGTTTTCTTGGGGAGAGGAGCGATGGTGGATGCCTTGAATAGGGTGGGGACGACGGACTGACTCAGGGAGAGGTTGGCGATGATGGTGAACACCTCTGCCAGTTGATCAGCACACGCCTTGAGAGCCCAGCCTGGGATACCGTCCAGCCTCAGAGCTTTGCGGGGGTTGACCTTTTTGAAGGACCGTCACACGTCGGCCGTTTCTAGGGTCAACGTGGCAGCCTCCCCCCGCCCACATGTGGACATACGGTGGGCGCTGTGTTCTCTGCATCAAACTGAGCATATAAGATGTTGAACTTGTCCGGATGCGATGCAGTGGACTGAACAATGTCCCTGCAGCCCAGAAGACCCCATCTGCAGTACACTAATCCACTACTGTTGAACTGAGTGGCCTGACAAAGCCCACAAGCCACCTGATATAGGACCTTACTGGAAGGAGAGACATAACCTGGCTGGGGGATCTTGTCCTGAAAGGACAAAGAATTGTCATCCCCAGAACAACACAGAGGGAACCCCGGTTGACAACTCCTGCGCCTGAGAAACCGTGGCAACGTGTGGGGACATATTCATCTGGGACAAGAAGACCTACCTTGTAGTGGTCGACTATTTCTCCTGATACACTGAAGTTGGCCATCTCCATGTTGCATCAGCCGACACAGTCATATCGGCTCTGAAGAACATCTTTGTTTGGCACGGGGTCCTGGATCTGCTGATGTCAGACAACGGCCCACGGTATGCCTGCGCTCTCTTCAAAGACTTTGCCAGAGAGTACGGATTCACTCACATAACCAGCAGCCCAAGATACCCACAAGCCAACGGAGAGGCTGAGCGAGCTGCGGCCACAGTGAAAGGCTGGTGGAAAGAGGAAGGAGAGCACGCTAAAGTTATACTCGGTTATCGAGTCACTCCAGTGGAGAACGGTTGTACTCCAGCGCAGCCTCTCACGAGGAGACAGCTAAAGACCACTCTGCCTCAAGTGCCCAAAGCATAGTCTCCGCACCGGCCCAAACATCAAACAGTTCCAGATTACGGAGACAGAAGGAAAGAGCGAGAAACACAAAACAAGAGCGACTATACAATAAACATCACAGTGTATGGATCACCATGGAGACAACACTCACAGGACTGGGGAAAAAAACCTGCAGGTGACCCAGACACCGCATATGTTACAAGCTCAGGGAGACACTCACGTCCACCCAAGAGACTGGACGTATAAACGTGCAATGTTAATGAGAAACATAACAGTTACATGTGTGGGAAAAAAGGGGGGAAAAATGACTTGGGTTCAGTTAAAGGTTATGGTTAAAAATAAATGAATGGGATCATTAATGTGATTAAAAATAAGGCTAAGCATTTTTTTTTGGTGTTGTTAAATGCCAAAGGAAAAAAAAGAGAAAGGCTTCTTACTTAAAAGGGGGAGATATATAAAGTTAAATGCTGTAGCCAATCAGAATACATGTTCAACAGATATACAGGAAGTTGCGTGGCTTGTTCCTGATGGAAGTAAAGTGTTAACCGCAACCTCACTCTCTCCCTCGTTATTCTACAGTAGATAATAACGTAACAGAATGTTAGGTCTGAAATCCTCATAGTCGGGGTGATGGATTACAGTTTATCCCTTATTCAAACTGTCACATTGCAATTTGTTGAGCATTGCAAGCTGCTCATTATCTCCCAAATTAACTTGGATTTGACTAATTGCTAGTCTAGAACAATTCAGTATTTGGTCCCATCGTGTAACAGGCAAATCTTCATTTGACGAACATGCTATTTGTATATTCATTGATTTAAGCTGTGAGCAGATTGCCTTAAATAATTCCCCTAATGGTTACTAAGTCTTTTAAAAAGTATGAACGTTTAATTATGTGACACTAACATTAATATTTTCTTCCAGTTGTGACGTATTACAACTGAAATTTACCAATTTCAAAAGTCTTACATTGAACTAAAGTCAGCCTCAAGGCAGTGTCATTACTGCAAGAATAAACTGTCATTTCTCCAGAAGATAGTGTCTCTCGGTTGTTTGGTGTCAATATGAAAGCAGATCCAATGGCAAATACCGATACATCTTATTGTATTCTCGTCCGCCTCTCCATATACCTGTGAGATAGATCTGAACGATGGCAGGTGTCTTGATATTGGATGCCCCTAAGATTACCTTCTTATAAATAACTTCTAGCCTACCATAGCAGCTTCTAAAAAGCTTTATCTGTGCTATTAGGTCCAACAGAGGGCCCCTGATAAGGAGGGATGAGAGCCCATGAGAACAAAGATTGGTCTTCTGCCACCAGGATTAAGCTTGTTATTTTAAACTCACACAGGGAACAGGAGGAGCTTTCAGGACCTCAGTCAACCCCAGGAACGGTGACTCGCTTTGCTTTTTCCCACTAAAGTGCAGTAAAATGCCCAACGGTCACGTATAGCATGTATTATACTTTTGCTGTGCACATGTTTTGTTTTTGTCATCGCGCTGAGCATAAAAAATGGCCTCCAATTTCTGTTGATAGAGGATGTTCCACACACAGAATCTTTCCTCCTGAACGGCCTACATGCAGCGTGAGGGAGTAGACAGACGGCTTTGCTTCTGTAGCTTGTACTTGTTCAGTCTCAGACAGAAGTTGTTCACTCAGGTCCAGATTCAGCTGTGATTATAACGAGTATTTGTTTGAATGGCACCACGGAGCAAGCAGAAGAAGTTGAGTCTATGCCTTGGTAACGTAAGGATTGCGAGGCGCCCAACTATATACTAGTCTGGACCAAATGGTAGCAAGAGATCAAGAACAAGGGTGGAGACAATGAAGAATAAAAGGATACACTTTGATCTTCAAAGGGAGCTCAATACAGCTGTTCTTAACTTTACAAAGGAGTTGTAAAAGATTTAAAACGGATAGTGCTTGTCCTGAGATTTCTGATTAAAATTAAAATATTATGGCTATATAACCAATGCACACAATGACGTAACAAATATCAAATACATCATGATTAACAAATATCAAATAGAAAAGAAAAGGAAAACATTAATAAAAAGAAAACTGAACACTATATTTACTTTCGCACTTCCAAACCTGAGTTTTTAGTTGTTTTTTTTAACTGTGTATTATATTATCTATTCTTTTAAGATTGCTCATCAGGCCAAAAGCATAGCCCTAAAAAACAAGTGGTATCGATCACAAGTTATGGTAATGTTTCTTTCTGCCGCAACAAAATTAGCTTTCTCAACCATGGAAAAATAATGGCTTGTGACTGAAATACTTAGTATGACTTTTGATTGAGACTTCATAGGATTACAGTTGCAGCAGGGGGGGGGGATCAAATATACATATGTTTCATCATTTCTCTTCAAAGCTCCTCACCTTGATATAACTGTGTTTAAAATGCAAACACTGCAATACTTATGCAGCACACCAAGTTTGTAATCAATATTTCTTATTTCAAGGATAAATGGGCTCAAGTTGCAGAGAGGCATCTTGATATCGATTTTTTCAGTTATGCCCCTAGCTGAGCCAGTCATTGCCTCTGGAAGTATTTTGAAATTAATGTTAATTAATGTTAATTAATGTGTTAATTTATGTAAGAAAACGTTCAACATTTTTGTCATAACTACTTGATGGACACAAACAGCATAATGTTTCACTAATTAAAAACTGTATTTAAGAGATTAATATATCAACATTACATATGATTGTAAGTTGCTATACTGTAACCTTTTAAATTTAGTCTTTGCTTATCTTCATCAGACTCAACTAACCTCAACTAAGTAACTGGTATGAACAAATTAAAATTAAATAAATAAGTAAATAAATAAATAACCATTTCAGGGCTTCTGTACATACTTTCTGGTAGCTCATGGTAGTGGGGCAGCATAACGCAACATATCATAACAATTGTTCATTTTGTGATAAAAGCACCAAATTTTGCAGATGTGTTGATAGATATAGCAGTCCTCCTTCAGTATGTACCTCGATGCTCTGATCAAGAGTGATGCATCAAGAGTGATGGAGGGGCGCTAGGTCTTACTGACAACCCTCCGGCGGTGGATGGTAGCTGGCCCTGAGGTTGTAGCGCTGGTTGAGGACTTTGAAGATGCACACCAGCTCATGGGAAGACAAGATGAGGTGCTCCAACATGACCAGACAGCAAGTGTGCAGAAAGCATTTAGGAAAGATGTCTGCTCACTCATCAATGTAATGGAAGAACTGGGCAGCCCATTCGAAGAGGAGAGTGAAGACCCACTTGCCCCTGACAGCAAAAAGATTGCGGATCCATCAGCAGTGGAGACTGTTAAGAAGGCACAGGAGATTGGGCAACATCAGTTCCAAGCATTCACAAAGGAATGTCACAAAGGAGAGAAACCAGGAAAGACTTCTTTCAGAATGAGAACCAAGCATAGACACCAGCGCTCTCCAATGGAGAAGATTTCGATTTGGGACCAAGAGTGACCTTCTGACATGCCTGGAGGACCTGTCTCCAGCTCAGACTAAAGCCCCTGATGCTGCCTGCGTAGTTCTTGATGGAGCTGCCAGCAGATGCCAAGACATTTGATGAATACGCCCAGCAGGTATTCATCCCACATATTTCTTCTCAGCTGTGCAGTGTGTCACGTGTGGACCTCGTTTGGGATACTTACAAGGATGACTCCCTGAAAAGCACAGCAAGAGCCAAGGGCGGAAAGGGTGTAAGGAGACGTGCGGTTGGGAAGGCTGGCAGAACTTTCTGTGGTTGACAGCAACGAGACAGAACTATTCAGTTTCCTGTCCAAGGTCCTCCTTCAGGTGTTCTGTGAAGAAGACAAGGAAGTTGTCCTCGCTGATGGGAAGGGGGCGCTCAGCACACAGCTACTGCAGGATCTCCACACCCTGGCCCCGTGCAGCCATGAAGAAGCCAATAGTCGTATGCTGCTGCGTGTATCACACGCTGCACAGCACGGCCACTACCATGGCTCATTCACACTGTTGACACTGATGTTGTGGTCTTGGCTGCGTTTGCCATAAGTCAACTACCAGCTGGGATGTGAACTGTGGCTAGCATTCGGAACTGGCAAGAGCTTTCACTACCTGGCAGCCTACCAAATAGCCGCGCGCCTCGGACCGGAGATGTCATATGCCCTTCCAATGTTCCATGTTTTGACAGGCCGCGACACTGTATCCAGCTTTGCCGGGCATGGAAAGAAGAAAGCACGGTCAACATGGAAGTCACTGCCAGAACTGACAGATGCACTGCTGATGCTGGCAAATGGACCAAAAGGAGGTCCCAGAGGATGCAACAAACATTATTGAGAGGTTCGTCATACTTCTTTTTGACAGAACCAGCACCTGCACCAAGGTGGACCGTGCAAGAAGGAAGCTCTTTTCCACAGAGAAATTCGCCACAGCAAATCCCGCCTAGCCCCGAGCTGCTCTGATGGAGCGTGTCAAGCAGTGCACACGTCTCTGCTTCTGTGAGGGAGAATGTGGCAGCTGACTCTAAGATCTCTCATTTACTCAAACATTAAAGTGCCATGCCTTGGTCCACGGCAAGTTGTCTTGCCGTGATGAACAATTAATATGATCAAGATGTGTTCATAGAATGGTTCAAATAATATACAGAAATTACGCTGGTCTTTTCAAATAACTTAAGTAGTATAGATAATGGCTTCAGTACATTCACTGAACATTGTTACGTGACCTATGTTAATATGGTACTTCACTTGACGGTTATTCTATTTTATATGTGACACACGTTTTGGCTGCTAAACTTTTGCTTTTGGGGATTATAATAAAACCTGATGTACAGTAGCATGTTGAGCCGTGAAGTAGACCCTCACATTCCCCTGGTTCGTTTTTTTTCTTTGTTTTTCCTGTGGTCATATAAGAGATCAAACTGGGCTCGCACCTGTCGATGAGATGATCACCCAACCACATCTTGGAGATTTACAATCTCGGAAGAGTGGCTCTGGAGTCTCCAACAGATAAGGTCCAGTCCAGATGACCAATCGGGTGGAACAATCACACCCAAGTGCACACACAACCCCCTCTTCACATTCCTGTATGCAGCCCTAACCCATGGAGGATGAAAAGACTAATTGTTACTTTGTATAAAATATATCAATCTGTGTACAGCTCTATATGTATGGACAACATACCGTATCTCAGAATACTCGACTTGACTGGAAGATGGCAAAGTTTGTTGAGAGTGGCTTTGTTTGAGCAAACTGTGTTTGACTTGTAATACTGCTTGTACTACTGCTGTTAAGCTTGAAGAGAAAGCCTAATCCACCATCTGTTTAACTTTGATACAAATCAACAAAGTTCTGAACTCCAACCAGCATCCTGCAAAACATGTCTACAACACAGTAACTAGCCCAGATACAACAGGCCTCCATCGCCACAGAGTCGAAGACGCAGACCTCTACCGAGCATGTGCGAGCTCCTGCCACATGGGTTCCCGATGGATGGCTACGCAGGACCAGCTCCACTCTCTGTTCTCCATCTTCAACTGTGCCACTGTACTACACCAAAGCAACCCAAGCAACCAGCTTGCATGCTCTTCTGTCAAATACGTTAATGCAGTTTGGTTAATGTTTGCTTAGGGCGTGTAAGGTCAGAAATAATACCATCTCATTGAAACACAGATTTCACTTTGGTTTATTTCATGACTCCCCTGATGCCTGAGTCAACCATCAGCTGGTTTCTACTGATCTCCTGCTCAAATTGACTCTTCATACTGTTACCCTCTATTAATCTATTAATCATACCACAATCTCAGTCATTACTGTTTTACATTGTGATACCATGGTCATTATATCTGCACTGCTTATTGTTTTATCATTCATTTATTCATTAGTTTAGTAGAATAGTTTGTGTTATTTGTGTTAGTAGTAGATAAATAAATACTCAATTGATAAAGAATCGGTCTGTATTGTTTGTGTACATTAAATAATATAATCCCTGCTTTTGGGTCAATAATTCACGGCACCTCAAATTGAGACTGATTTGATTTATTGGCTATCAATTCCCTTCACAAAGGGTGGTGCCCTGAGGTAATTTTAACGTCAGTTAAATTCAACGAAACAGTAGAAATACTGAAAATATCTGATAGCCTACAGTTGAGTTTATTAACTCTTTTTTCCTTTATTGATTGTGTTGAAGTGTAAATCACTTAACCGCGCTACACTGATATTAACTGAACTCCCCAGTATCTGCCAAATTATTTCCGTCACTAGTACGTGCTTGTCTGGGGTCTGCTGTTGATGAATCCCGCTAATTGAAACAGAATGACAAAGAGCTTGTGTGTAACCACCTTCGCAGTAACGATGGGCCCACAAAACATAACCCTGATTATCTTTAAAGGGCTACAGGAGCTGTATTGACAGCTGGCCCCATGAAAATGAACTAACACTTTCAACATGCTTGCCAGGTTAGCATTGACTCAGCATAGACTACATTTATTCCGACAACCCCAATGCCGATATGTAACATAAATTCAAATACACGGAATTTATTGCAGTCTTATTGCAGTTCAATACCCTGATAACAGATCCTTCAGTTGTCTGTACAGAGATAAGACTCGCAGGGAACTGAGGATGCCCCGGGACTCACCTGCCAACATCAAAGGTCCTGACACCTGTCTCAGGCTGACGGAGCTTAATCCTGCGAGAGAAGAAGGGGTCAAGGGCAACGAGGGTTGAAAGAGAATATTAGGTGTACTTCAATCTACATTTGACAAATGGAGATGAAAACCAATTAACACTCGCATGCAAGCGTCTTGTTTTTCTGAGTAAAGGTCACCTCCAAGTCATCTAGTCGAAACATTCTGTTCTTCAGTTGAGGTTTTGTGATGTTTTGACTATGTGTGATGTGATGTTTAGTAAGTGGAGGCTTGGTGAAAGTGCAGTGGATGTGTGTGTACCCTTAAAAGGAAATTCAATATATGTCCTCCAATATCTGATGTTTTTTGTTTTTTTCAGTGGACAAAAGGCTCAAAGGTACTTCAAAGGCTTGTCAGGCTGGCCTTTATTGCCACCCCTGCTGTGCTGACCAAAAAGATATACGTTGAGACTAATATCTTACTTCCACTATCACTGGAAGCAGCAGTGTAGCCTTTTATTTTGGCCTACAGTGTGTGGGTGTTTGTTTGGCTTGGATGTGTGCGTGTGTGTGTGTGTGTGTGTGTGTGTGCGCGTGCATGTATAGGCTTATGCATGATAGGGCTGGGTCATTAAATTATAAAAAAATCAAATAGTTTATGCAACTATCATCTTGTCTTAAAAAATATATTTTCCCTCGTTTTTACCGGCGCCATCTGCACAAGATCTGCACAAGGTCAGCATAGCGTTTGCAAGGCCGCTGTGGAGCAACAGGCAGATGCAAGGTCTCATACTGTACATCGCGTCCTTCCTGGATCCGAGACACAAACACCTCAGGTTCGCAACTGATGAACTTAAACTTGCTGCGCAGGCAAAGACGTGTGATCTCCTCTTGAGCAGCTCTGAGGGTGTGGAAGAGATGGTCACGGTTGAATCGGGATGAAACTGAGCTGTTGGCCAAAAAAAACAAACCACAAAGCGATGCTGTGTCCGCCTCTACCATCGCGGTCCTGTTTGGCGATGATTACAATGTGGAAACAATGGCTGAACTGAACCAGCATTGCCAGGACAAGTACCCACCCCTCCGCATCGATCCCACGGACTGGTGGAAAACCAACGAAAACAAATACCCCCGACTGGCAGAATTAGCAAGGGCGTACTTGTGTGTGCCTGCAACATCTGTGCCATCAGAGAGGGCGTTTTACCACGGCAGGACTTATCGTAAACAGACCGCGCTCCCGTCCTCATCCCGACCATGTTGACATGCTCATATTCACATGAATATGATTAAAAGTTATTCTAAATTCATCAAATAGTCTTTGTAAAGCAAGTTTAGCAATGCAATGCAAAGCAATGCAAACTGGTACAATGCCAACTAATTATTTTGAGCTACAAATTGTATGACTATTGTGGAGAGTAGTAAAGGTGAGGATAATTCTGGCCATTTTCAACCTGGACCTCATTTCACTATATTTTCCTATCATACCAAACAGGCTCATGTCTTGAGATATTTTTTAATAACATCTATTTACAGACGTGTATCACTGCAGGATGTGTCACTGTTTCGAAGTCTCAAGGAGCCAACTCAGACTCGTACTGAGAACACAGGAACCGTAAATAGTTGCGATCGCGATTGTAGGCCTATTCAATTACCCTTTGAATGACCGTTCATTGAGATATTGAAAGCTCTGTCACCATGTTGTTTCCATGTGTAATGGCACACATTGACTGGTTTATGTTGCAAGACAATGATTCGCACAATAACCATGTGCAGATATTTTGTTTTACTTAAACGATTAATAAGGTTACATTAGGTTACAGTAGTCATTGGTTAAGTGATTCATGTCAAAGTGAAATGTGCGCTCCGCCTTGAAGTCCCCAAACTACCACATAACGCCTGCGTTTGCGCTGAGCAGGCAGAGGCGCAGGTGTATTTTTGACACCAAACTTGCACTGTGCCACCTGACGTTTAGTGACACACCCACTACTGCATCCCCACGCCCATGTTGGCGCAAATGATGTCACTGTGAGCCGAGAAATGACCAAATGGGTGCAGTTGTTGAGAAATCACTGTGCCAGCACAAGGCCACTGCGCTAGACTTGCGGTGTCCAGAAACCGGAGCCCCGAGTCCTGCACGGGAGGGGGGGTGCTCTTTTTGCCAGTTGAATTAGTGTAAAATCTATTTTTATTCTATTAATTATACAAATGACACATAAGACTTTGGCTTATGGAAACACCTCAGTTGTCCAGACATTGTGGGCCCCTATGTAGACTTGGGCCTCCTGAATCATTACCACTTTCCACCGCTTTACAGCGGCACTGGCCCCAGAGAACCATCATGTTCTGTTTGTCATACTACAGCTGAACAAATACTGACACGGTGTCTATTTGTAAGAATCATAACTTTGAATCTAGGATTTTTGCTGTTGCTGTCTGAAAGTTAAACTTTCCAAAACATAGCGTCATCTAACCACGGAATCAAAAAGCAATTTGTTTTGATAGGGATGCAGTGCGAGTCTAGACCTACAAGTAAATATGCTATGATTGAGTCAAATGATTTGTTCCATGTGGACATCTCCTGAGGGCATGTTTCACCCTGGTTGCACTAATAATGCTGTACTGCTGCACAGTAAAACTAATGAAGACATGAAGACTGTTTTTGCTCAGCATATTCAGCAGCTATATTGTGGCGTACATAACACATGTGGCCTGAAATGGTATTTAGGTTTCCAGAGGTCTACGAGGCCATGTCCACCTTGAGAGCCCCTTCAGCTAATGATGAACATCACTAGGTTGAGGCAGCAGCTATTCCTACTGATAGAAAGAAACACCTCTAAAACAACATGTGTTTTGAAAAAAAGTTAAGACATTTTATTTTGGGCAAGAACCTGTATTTACATTAACCAAATAATGAATCAAATCCTGACTGGACTCCAAGATATTATTTTTCTGTTTTTGTGTTCCAAAATTAAGTGATATCTCAGTCTTGTTCTTCAAACTCCTAGATCCATTACAAAGTTTGTTGTTCTATACAGGGTCAAATCAAAGAGACAAATTGTTGTTCTACCCTGTTTAAATAAATGTTATATAATAATAAATATTTCATATCAGAGATGAGCTTTTAGACCTTTAAACATTGTTGTATTATAGTTTGTATGCTTCTTTATATGGCTTAATGGAAATCGCAACAAAGCACATATGCACATAATATCAATTAACAAGCAACAAAATTAAAAGAAATGTTTTCCCTTTGAGAAAGCTTCAAATAATGAATTACTTTGATTTAATCATGTTAGAAGTCATAGAAAAATGATGAAAATAAATAATCTTCTGAGCAATGTTTGAAGTGTTGCTAATATAAACAACACAATCATACAGCGATAGACTCCCAAGCTGTATCAAAGAGATACCTTACTTTAAACTGTTCAAGATTCTACTGTTCTTTGATTGGACCCAACATACTCCTGTTGGCCTGGTATCCAAAATAGGAGAGTTACACTGTTGCTGCAGCTCAAACAGACAATAATGGTGAGAATAATGAAACAAAAGCAGAATAATAAAGAGGGCCTAATAACAAAGTGGTCTTCAGTTGACCTTGATTAAGAGATTTTGTGTCTCATTTTTAAGATTGTCTGTGTTTAAAAACTGTGCTGTGTGTTAGGTATGGTTATCATTTAAAAAAGGTATAAAGATTAAGAAAAAGAAAGAAAAACTGAAAAGAAATGTATTTCAACTCTCCTCAATGTGTCAATAGTTAAAAACATGGCAGGATCATGTAGCTGGAAATGAATTGAGTTGTTCCACTGGTTGCTTGTTTTAAGGGATGTTTTATATCATTCACCTATTCCAATATCACTTTATTCTGTTACATAGCAACCTAACTCACTTGTTTAAATAAATACAACAACATATCCTTTCAGGGGTTTTTTCCACTCATTGGCTCCAAATGTTAGGTTCCGCAAACTTAAAAAAATACTGTGTTGGGTTGGGGTGAGATTTACAGATAATGCTTACCTTTTGAATATGTAGGACAATAGCCACTAGCTCATGGTGTGAGCTTAATGAACCATGACACTGCCCTCTTATTGAACTCTGAATAGTCTTGGGACATTTGCTTGGCACCTGGGACAGAAATGTCCCCAACACTGCTGCTAGAGGTGTCTCAAATGTGCTGAGTATATCCTCATCCATATTCTTTGTACATGCCCTCTGTTTTTGTCTGCCTTCACCTACATGCATTGCCCGAACTGCATTTTGAACGTTTGTGTTTGAGAATGAAAGTGCAGTGAAACTACTAATTAAAAAAAAAGGTTTCAGGTGTCGTTCCATTTGGCTAGAATATTTCTTCACTCATAAAGGTATTCTTAAAGACACAATCCGCGATTGGTTTGCACGGTCATGTTGCCCCACTTCTGTTTGTTTTTGTAAACATTGTGATGTGGCTGTTTGGAAGCATTTTGTCTAACAGAAAACATTTAAAAGCCACTCAAACACGGGGAACTCTGTATTTACCAGGGGTTTACCTCTGAGCTTGAAGCCACCAAAACCAGTGGAGATACAAGGTACTGTAGCCGGAGGTACTGGTAGTCCATCCGGTAAAATTCTCCATAGACTGGCCATTTTGGACGCCGTCTCTAGTTACGGTATATAAAAAGGAGCTAATTTGCATAAACGGATAAAAGCCATCCAGTTCACATTTTACAGCAAAGAACGTTAAACACCAGTGCTGTTCTTGAACAGAACCTGATTAATCCATTCAGCGAATCAACACGCAATATTCAGTTTATTAAATATTATTATTATTTTAGAGAATGAAGAAAAAAGCTGGTAAAGGTGTAACATTATTGGTTAAGTATGATATGCAGTCAAACAGATCATTTTTCACACAGAGGAACCAGTAGAGAATAGGGGGTTGTCTTGCATGCAGACTATTTTACAGGACATTAAAAATGAGTTAATTAAATACAGAGGTCTTATACGTCCAGACATTATACTTCTGCTGTGAATATGTCAAAGTTGATCTTTTGTTGTCAATTGCAAATAAACAGTACCAACAATAAACCATAAATAAATAAATAACCATATATTAGCTAAATAAAGAAACCAACGAGAAGCAGTTTGACTTAAGTATAGTATTTAATAAAATACCCCACACTGAAATGAATTAACTTTAGTTTGCACACACATGTGAACCAAATTTATGAAGCGTGTCTGGTCACCACTGTGGTAGCTCTTTAAAAAAGGACAACTGTGGTCTTTAATGACACTCTGCAGGTTAAAACATTGGCGCGTTCATGCTCAGGGGTTTTGTAGTCTGGCCGGGATTTTCCAAGGTATGATCTTGTAAATGTGTAATATTGCCCATTAATGGGCTGTTTTTCTTGCAGTGTCAGCACTTTACCTCCTTGTTTTGTGTTAAGGAATGTTAAATATTGCACTTAAAAGAAACGTATATTCATTACATGGCTTTGTTTAACTATGAAACATGAAATGTGGCGTTATCTGCTTTTGCCAAAAAGCACCTGTATTTTGTTGAGTTATTTTTACTTAATCAAAACAACCCATTTGCAGTTTGATTGCTATTACCTGGAATGCACAATAAAAAAACAACATGATTTCTGAAAATGGATATATCTGTTCAACTCTTCATATACCCTAAGGTATTTACTGCTGAAATTCACTAAGCGAAAGATGGCTGACACTGACTGTGCAACATGCAAACCAAAACAACAATGTTGTTGTAATACCTTGCTTAATGTAAATTCAGAATAACATATATAGTATGTACACACATGCACAAACGCACAGACAGGAAAACAGAATCAGACAGATACAAAGGCACTCCAAAACACATGTAATACACACACACACACACACACACACACACACACACAGTACATACAGACAACCATCTGCCTGCCTCCTGACTGGGGAGCCTGATAGCACACATGATCATTTTCCTACCAGTCTCTTAAAACACCACTGATAATGACAACAGTGCACTGGTAAATAATCTTTAGGGCCCTACTGAAGGTGCTGAGGAAAACAAAGGTATACAAGCTGATACGTGTCTTTGATGAATGATGAAACAAACATGAACGATAACTTGTAGCTTGTAGAGAATACTACATTTGATAAATAACTTGCGTTGTTGCTTGTTGCCATCAAAGAGTGACCACAACTAGGAGTATTGTTCTGGCAATGACATGTTGCCATTGATACATTGATTGATGTGATTAAGTTGACTTCAACTGAATGTATTGAGCGTGAATTATTATTACTTTTGAGATGAATTGAGATGTTTTATTATTGAATTGAGATGTAGGGTAATTCTCACTATAGGATTTACAATCCATGTTTATGGTTATATTTTCCTCAACAATGTAAATATGACCATGGATCTTTGACAAAGATACAGACGGAAGCTAAATGAATCAGTTGGTAATACATTTGAGGGATACTCCACAAGCCTTTTTAGATAGAAGGAGCCATAGCCTAATTTTCTTGTCCCATAGAGAGGAGAGTTTCCAGCAACAGTATAATAAACCAACATACTTCCACCTGTGGGTTATAGCCTCTGCTTTGTTTCTGCCTCCCCTGACATTTGTGTTGACCGAATGACATATGCTCACAAACAATATCACACGAGGGCCACCCCATGCAGCCGGACCCCCTTAGGCCAGTGTTTACAAATTCATGCCTCGCGTGGGTCCCCCGCCATGATTCTCCTGTTGCCTTTCATGAGCGTAATTGTCGAGGATTTAATCTGAACTCTTGGTCAGGAAGATGGATCAGAGACTCCGTTAAGGGTTTCTTAGCCATCGGGCCACATCAGAGGAGTAGAGGGATGCTCTGGCCTTTCTCAGGAACTGTCCCGCAGATTCGCCAAAATGCGTACACGCCCGCAGGCTATGTTCATTCCTACTGACTATGCCTGGGGTTGATCAGCATGGAAGAAAAATAATCCATTTATTTCTGCACATTTTTTCAGTTCTTCAGTTATCATTACTGGTAAGGTCTTCAGATGTTTGTTTTTAGTTATTTAAAAAATGCTTTCAAACAACACAACAAAAGTATGCATGCACGTAAGTTACTAGTATGTTAGTATGTTATTCTACACTTCATGTATGTGATATTTACGAGACTGAATCACCAGGCTGGTGAGAGATTGCATTGATTTCTGCAGCCTGGCTAAGAAATAGAGTAACAAATTGTGATTTTAATCCTAATCTAATCTCAGGCTCATTGATTTCAGGTCATCTCCACACCGCGACGCTCGGTCATCATTGTCACGGACAATGTTCCACCGTTGATGTTTCACTATCTTTCCCGACTGTCAGTGGAACGAGTGTACAATGGATTTGCTGGACTCCTTCCAAGTCTTTCACCTGGGGAGATTCTCCATCATACGGCGAGAATAAAGTAAATGGTCTGAATCAGATTGAACGAGCAACGTGGTTCAGAAAGCTGGACGACTTCAAAATGATCATTGCAGAGCAGCATTGTGCAGTTTGCTGTGGGCGTTTGCAAATTTAGGAAGGGGTACTGATATACAAAACGTAGTAGATGCTGAGGCATGTAATATTTCCCACTCCATTCTTAACACAGTTCACCTCCTCTCCCTTTGCTAAGAGCGAGGGTTGAATGGGAGGGAGACTGGTTCGTTTATGCAAATGGTAAATGGACTGCATTTATATAGCGCTTGTCTACCGACTACTCAAAGGGCTTTACAGTACATGCCTCTCACTCACCCATTCACACATCATTGGTGGAACCAGCAACCGTGCAAGGCGCGCACCTGCTCATTGAGAGCAGCTAGGGGGTTCAGCGTCTTGCTCAAGGACACTTCGGCGTGCTACCGGGAGGAGCCGGGGATCGAACCAGGAACCGTCCGAATGCTAGATGACCCGCTTCTGAGCCACTGTCGCCCCATTGTGTCAAACGTACATCAGTTGATTACGTCATCATCATCGACCCCTGGTGACTTTTTGGGCAGCCAATAGCTACTTTCCGTATATTAGAGTTGGTTAACACTGGCCAGAATGGTAGGTCTCCATCACCGTTCAATTAATTCACACAGAGACATGGACACACTAAAAATAGCTTCTTTTTTTTTTTCTCAAAGGTACGAGTTTTCTCTTTCATATTGTTTGGTGTAACTCCAAGGACATTTTGAAAAGGATATGAAAGCCTTGGAAATGGAATGTGAACTATTTGATATCTTTGTTCAATAGATAAAGAAGTCTAAATGCTGTGTATTTTGCACTCAACAATAAAGAGAAGTAAAAGTTCCATCAAAGTTCAATCAACCACCGTCATCAGTTAGCAAAGGGATCCACAGTTACTTCTGTGTTCAGGCTTTTTTTCTGACTTTCTATTCACTTGCATACATTTTGAGACATTGGTCTAAATATACTTCCAATGTATCATGGATACTAATGACACCGGCATGATGGCATTAGCAAAATACCTATTGTGAGCCTGTAATGAAGATATGTTTACATACCAAGGAGGGACCAAAGAATTTGCTTGGTCACAGCAAAAGAACTCACAGCGAGCAATTAGAACTGTCAATTAAAGCAGCTACATACAAGATTGTGGGATTTTGGTGGCCCCTTGAGTTTCCTAGTGGCATCCTCTTTTTTTATTTTATTTTTTTGTTACAACTGAGCCACTTGTTTTGGTGTTTTTTCTTTTCTTCAAAGCCCAGAATTTACATATTTGCATTCGTTTACAAACCTCAGTGAAAAAATAAGCAAGACTGTTGAAAGAAGAGGACTAAACATGTTCACAGAAGTGGCTCTTTCTGTTTTGGTTGACACACTTCCTTTGTGCCGGAGATTGTACACACACAATTGCATAGTGAATGCAAGGTTTCTATGGCATTCTTCCATAGCCATTACAATATGCAATCAACATTTATTTTACAATGATATGTTAAAGCAAAAATTTTGTCCATAGTTCTAGTTTCAAAAGCAACCAAGGACTGAAAATCAGTCCTTATATTAAGGTTCATATTGTTGGTTAAATATGGGGAATATGAACATTGACAGTAGATGCTTGGGTAGCTAATGTCACAGGCATGATTGCTTACAACAGAAAATGTTCAACCAAAATATTGTATTAAGAAATGTAGCAATTGGACAATTCCTGAGATGTTAAGATTCAGAAAAAACAATATAATATTGATGTCCTGTTACCTTTAATCCTGCAATGTGATCATGCATGTATTTTCCTTGTAATAGTTCTTACATATCTGTAACAATGACATATTTTGTACATGGGGGAAATGAATTTTGCGTTAGGAAATTGTATATTGTATAATATGAATTACTTCCATGTGCAAAATAAAAATAAATGAAATGAAATGAAATATGGCATACAGAAAGCAAAACATTTATTCATATCAACTGAGACTTGTTCCAGCATTGTTTCTGGATAATATCCTGGTATTAGATCATGTATGAACTTTTGCAAGGAAACATAAGTGTCTTTGGGTCATTGAAAAGCGCTATATAAATAAAATGTATTATTATTATTATTATTATTAAACTTAAGAATTTATAGAAAGCTTGCCTTTCTCAAAGTCTGTGAGCCCCAAGAACGACAATGTAATTTGAATTCTGGTTCTGATTTACTTCCATGTATGCAGTATGTTCTTATAGTAATAGTATAACTGGCAAGCAGTTTGACTACATAAGCAACTGATGAATGGTACAAATTATACCACACATCAGAATGTGTTCTCCTGTGTTCTATTAGGCACAATAATTATAACAAATGGTGTCCAGGCACAGTCAACCTCTATGCTTTTCTTTCACATATGGAGAATAATTAATTCTTAGTGAAAGACCCAATTTGAAGACAAACGACTCGGCTTTACTTTCTTGTACACAAAATGGTAATCTTTGCCAAAGAATTAATGTGATGCAAAGAGCTGCTGACTGCAGGATATTTATCTCAGGAGCACAATGTTAAACATAATTTGATTGTGTTCTATGCTTCACACTATTGTTCCTAATACAATTTGATACTGTCTGACAGTACACAAATAGTACCACGCAAAGCATTGTGAATAAAATATCCATAACACAGTAATCCAAGTAATTTTCTCAATGTCAGTGAATATCATGAAAATCAGGTTATTTGCGCGTAACGTAAGTTCTCTGTCATGTTACTGTGAAAGATAACTTGCGTCATTTATATAGATCTAAAAATCTATCGTGAAGCACTTCACAGGGGTTTTGAAGAAGGCAGAGCTCCTGAAAGTTTTAAAACACAGCGAGTAGTGGCAGTACAATTCAACACAAAATCTTTAGGCTTTATTAAACCAAATGTTTCTGTTTTACACATGGATAAGATAGCAGTCACTTATTAGTGATGCGTCATTACAGTGGACGGATCTGAGAAAAACCCGAGGACTGCGTGATTTGCATATAATTAGAGAAAGTAATTTTATTTTCCCATGTTTAACTAACCCAGTCAGCTGATTTCCTCTATATGTCCTGTTGAATAAATACAACAAAAAAATAACACAGGTAGGAGGAAAAGTTCAACACATAATGATGATTCATCAAACATCCTCCCTCTAAAAGTCCACTCCTTGACAGAGGGGCCATGGGACTGAATTTGCTGTGGTAATAACTGTTATATTAGATGTTTCAAAAGGATGAAAATTTACAATGATTTAAAGCGGCATTCAAGTAAACACTGATACGTATGCAGTAGCCTTGAGCTATCTGTATTACCTGTACTTATTCAAATGCATATCAAAACGTTCCAGAATAAGGTTCTCTGGGCGTCGACACATTACTAAATAGAGGAAAAACAAACAAAAGAAAGAGGGCATTTACAATCATTCTGGTTAAAGTTCTTTTTTTTGTATTTTAGTTTTCTAGGTAAGTATTGTCACAGTGCTTTTTAGTAAAGTGCTTTTATTGGATAAACTCCAATAATCTCCCCATATATGTTTCTGAAGTGTATGTGCCACTGCACTCCATGACATGTTTCAATATGGATGTGGATTTTGTTCACTTCAAACCACCTCTAATGGTGATGACACTTTGTGCAAGAGAATCCTCAAGAACCATAAGAATATTATTCTGAAATGTCACAGACAATTACTTAAAACATGTTAAAATAATATTTTCAGTTTAGCCTTTAGATCAAAGCTAAAACAAGAATCGCATTAGGCTTTTATGTACTGTATCTATTGAAAAATTAACATTGTAATTTAATTCTTGTTGGATATTTAGAAACATGAAAAATTTTACTAGGTCCTGATTATACAAATATTAAATTACTTTTTTTTTTTTTTTTAAAGAAAACTTTTCTTTAAAGTGAAGTTTTTTAAATGTAAAGTGATAATCTGTCCATAGCCATAGCGTTTGAATGACAATTCCCATCACATGTCTGTCCGCACCAACGGTCAGTCTATTGCTTTTAATGTCACTTCCAACGTGCGGAACTGATATTTTTTTTGTGTGAAGTGTCGCCACGATACTGTAATTTCCATTCAGTATAATGGAGTAATTCACTGGACAGGAGTGGGTTGAATCATTGTGATGATGAAACAGTTACGAATACATCTTTAATAGAAAGATTAGATTGATATCAAAATCGAAATTATCATCAAAAAGAAAAGTGATGTAAGACAAAAACTACTATATAAAATGTATGCGATGGAAATTCATCAGAGGAAAAGACTACGCTTGTTGTCCCCATGTTTCATCACGATGTCAGACGTAAAATGGAACAACTGCCAGTTCTTCCTCTGGCCATTCGGTCTCCGTCTTTGCTGCTGCTCCTTCTGTCTCCAAGTTACCATTGCCCTCATAACTCGCTGCCATAGATGGCCATGTGTTAGGGCTTCTTCCACAAACAAGCTGGGCCTTTGAAGAATTTGAGACTGCTTATCTTTTAGCCCTTTCATCCTCTCCAGTGATCTCCAGTGTAAGTCAAATTATCTTGGGATTGTTGGAATAACACATTCTGCTCTGATTACTATGCACCCGGAAATGCCCATTGCCCATACTGTTCTCTATCTGCCCAAAATAAATACTCTGCTGGCATCACAGCAGCGTGGTTCAGTTAAAGGATAAAACGACAGTGTTTTTAAAGTAAATATGATTGTATCAATTCTTTCTTAGATGTACGTGCCTCACTAGGGATGAATATTTACTATTTTCTTTCATTTTGTTTTGTTTTTAGACATAATACGGTCTGAGAAATATCTTTTTTTAGTGGGAATTCTTTACTGACCAAAATACTGGTATGGACCCTTCAGGTATAAACTGGTACAAGAACTGCATGAAAATCATATTATGAGCTCACAGGGTCGTGTAAGTGCTGCTATTAGTTCTATACACCCAGAGCTATTGCATCTCCTTGAGTTTCATTGGCTGTTGCCTTGACAACTACTTACTGTACCAAGAACCTGGAACATTTTCCTCCAATATTTACTCATTACATTCTGGCTCATGAGAGGGAGATTTTGTTCTGTCCTAAAATTGTTTCATCTCTATGCATGACACTTAGCAGAGGAGGCAACGACTCCGGAAGAATTGCAGCTTTTTTCTGATTTAAACGCTGGTTTTGATTTGAGTGCTGTCATCATCTGTAGTGCCTCAGTCATTTCAGTGTCAGGGTTGTATTCAAGCTTAAAAACATGAGGCAAAAATCGTTTCCCCACACTTAAACGTGGAGTTCATCTGACTTTGAGAGCGGGTGTAATAACTGAAGATTGAAGGTTGAGAGATGAGGGTCTCTCTGACATCAAGAAGAGCCATACTTTCACAGGTGCATCTGTGCCTAATTTTAGTTATTTGTTTAAGGTAACTATTTTGGGGTATTTGCTTCATATTGAAGGGGTACAGCGGAGGACGGCACAGAGTGCGAGTCTCACTTTGGTTTGAAACAGGAGCGGCACTTTTTACCTGTACTACCTGTGCCAGAAATACAAAAATACTAGCTCTTTTAGATCTAGTCAACCGTCAACTGACATCTCCAAACCTTTTTCATTTAAACTCTGGCTAGCGAGACATTTTCACTGGTCTGGCCCAGGTACTAGTGGCTTTGGGCTACTAGTTTTACTACGTAAAAAAATGTATCCCTAGTTTCACACTTTAATGAGAAAGAGAAGGAAGAAGCTTATAACCGCAACTTTCAATGGACCAGGTTTGTAAAGTCATCCCGGCCCTTTCCATAGAGCAGTGTGGTATTTCTGATTTCTATTGACACATTCATACATCTTATTCTGTTTAAGTAAAAGCATAAAAGGGTATATAACCTATATTAGCAGTATTAAAAAAGTTAGACAAACCTCTCTTGATGGCAAACAATACTCACCAATTGATTAACACTGGAACAATAGGTAATATGCTGCTATGCATTTAAAAAAAAAAACCATAAGGCTTATTTCCGTTAAACCTATTAAGTATTGTATCTGGAAAAGGCAATGGACTAATACGCCGAAAATGCTTCACTTTTTACTTAATGAGGTCTCTCTATTTTCCTAGAAAACCACTGGTCTTTGGCTAATTTGCTGAAGTTATAATCTCGTCTGCTGCCACACATGTCCAAATATTGTATCATTTAGCCAGTTAATCAACTTGAAAAAAATCAATTTGCAAATTCAAAACTGGTGTGAGAAAGGAACGTTGAATTACTTATATTATAGCGATATTTCAAAACTTCATAGGCAGTGGGCATGCTCTCTTAAAATTAAATGAGTAAAGATTTCCCCAAGTCCCCATTGCAATTATCACATTGACTAATACAGTTAGAAAATTAGATATTGTCATTACCTGAATTGACAGTAATATAACATCTCTACCCAGTTGATTTACACTCACAGCGTTGAGTTGGTATACATACAGTTACTATCTTTGCTCAGAATTCTAACTGCTCTAACCTCTCAGTCTCCGTGAGCATGCGCAGTGGCATGTAAACAGAATCTAAACTTGTGGATTTGTTTGTTCATGGGCACTATTGGAGAAAACTACATAACCCACGGCAGTTGGTATGCGCTTACTTGTGTTGGACAAAACAAAGATACAGCTATGGGAGCTGCTAAACACTTGTTTGGAATAGAAATGGATGTCAATGTCAATGCCAACTGTGCCGGTATGCGCATGCAGCGCGAGATGGGGTGAGTTCAAGGAGGTTTTATAAGTGAGTTGAACAAAAATCATGGCTGGTTTACATCTGGACATTGACAATGTCAACAATTAACCTGGGGTCTTAGCACACCGGCCAATTCCTTTAAGATTTAGAATATAGCAACCTTTCATAGTAATTAAAGATATTCAATCGCAACATCTATGTGTAGCATTTTATTTCAGGGCTCTTTCATTTTTTTTTTTCAACATTTTGCAACATTCACATTAATTATAGATTAATACAAGATGTGCTATATCCTGCCTTCACCCATAACTTTGTTTTGCCCCTGCAGAGCAAGACTTTCACTTACTTGTTGACTAACAAGACATTAAAAAGTTTCTAAAGGTGATACAAGGCTCGCATGCTGGAGTGTTGTTCTCCTGCTAACTTCCTGGCCCTTTGTTTACGTTGCTCCTTTCAACCTCCCTATCTCTCTGTTTTCAGTGTTCGAGAATTCCAATATGTTGCTTCCAATATGTGGCTTCCAAGTTTAGCTCTGCCAGGCTCATTTGAAAGTCAAATGTTTCCCCTCACTTTTCTCACCACAATTCAAGCATTGCATGGTGGCTGAAACACTTAATCAAGCCTCTGCCACTGTGCCGTAATCAGAGATAACAGGGCAGGAATATGGGTCATCCCATCCTCTGCACTGAGCTTACCAAGTGCCACCAGATGCACACTAATGAGGAGACCCCACTGCGACAACTGTTGTCAAGACAATGTTTCTGTGAAGTCTCTTGGTTAGTTCTATCAGAAGCCACCCGCACGTAGAAAGAAAATATATTTTATTTTGACAAATTACCTCAATTTTGTACTATTATGTCATTACTTTAAAACTGTGTATGCACAGGAGGAGAATACACTGCTTTATATTATTCCTTTGCCCTCGTAAAGTAGAAAATAACTATCTGCAGCGATATTCACCATTGTTACATTGATGTAAAAATCAATTGAGTAAACATGGGAATAGTGACTGTAGTAAGTAGCAAGATTCCAGGAGAATTTTCTGAAGAAATGGAAATTTTTTGAGGTTTGGAACTGATAGCACAACCATTGCATAAATCTCACTTTTTAGATATACAAGTTCAGACAAGCTGACAACATAGAGACTCTCTACTCTTATCAACAATGAAGCATATCCAGTCTTTACAATGGTATGACATCACATTTTTGTATGACAAAGTATCACATTTTAGAATGTCTAGAGAGCAGCAGGTTTGCTTATGGTTTCTATTTTATAAACATATAAATAAAAATGACTTTCACCTTAAATGTAGCATTCATTTCAAACAACAATCATTTCAGTCAGCTATAAATTAAGCATTGCCACAATTTAGTCTGAGTCAGGAATAGGACTCAGTATGCAGGTAGCCTACCTCAGGTTTCCTCATTAGTCCACACCGGTGTGTGTACTGTGTGTTTCTCTAGCCAAAGCAAGTGCCATTAAGCACCATTACAGTTGTTTATCATCTTTTCACCTTGGTAATATAAGGGTTAATTGCACAATAATATTCTGAAATAAATTAGCTCAAGACGTAATGAAGTTGATAATGGTGAAAGTAGTAGGAGAGAGAAAGGTCTTATTGTGTTTAATGGACTTGTGCGTAGATTACTATGCCCCCCTAGTCTATTCCACTGGGGATTAGCACAGTATATGCAGTGGAGAGGAACAAGGTGTAAAACTTAAATCAATTGAAGCGCCGTGGTTTAAGATTGGCCAATGCAAGTGCAATGTAATATTATGTTTTCCTAGTGAGTCACTAATTATTTCCACAGATTAATTTCATTGTGTTCGAATACAATCTCAAGTACTGCCGCGTGATGATGTGTGTTTATGAACGGCGGTTAACAATGATAATAGCCCTTGTAATGCAGTTTAAGTTTTTGTTCATTTTCTTCTGGAGGCTGCTCGAGGAGAATCTACCCTTTTCATTAATGTTTTGGAGCACAGCAGTGCTCTCTGAGTCACGTCCGCCCCAGCATACCTACCCTCTATGGTTCTTGCCATACTTGTTAAAAACCATAGGATATCCATTAGGATGGGCAAGCCTGTAGAGATTCTTTGGATCTCTATTCAAGGCCTAAGCAATCAAAAATGTCTGTTGCCAGGATAAGCTGTGTGTGCTCTCCCCTGCTTGGCTTTTGAGGGCATGTCCCAGAGGGCCTGCAACAATGCTCTGATAGCAGCAGACGAGCATAATGGACAGCAAAGTATTTTACTTCCTCAGTTAATGTTCATGTTCTAATGTTACTTGACATTTTCTTCAATCCCTAGTTTTCTCCATTAACCCTCTGGGCTCGGAGGCACTTTATCCTATGGCCACGCATCAGTCGCACCTTCTCAAATTAGCCATTTCTATACATGAAAGCCTGAATGTAGCCCCAAGTGTTATACGTCCCGAGCAACACAATTAAATAAAGAAAAAACGCGTGCAGTGCACATACAGCTGGTAGGCCATGATATATCCAAGAGAAATGAAAAAATACAAAAGCAACAACACAACAGCGACCGCAAATTGAACAGTGCGGTTGGGTTTGACTGCTGAACTATATTTACACAGGTCTTGGGTATCAAATCACACTCAAAGTAAAAAGAAATATGAAAAAGAAATAATAAAATAACAATAAACAATAAACACTTAAACACTTACGAAATTTTCAATCTTTATTTCATTGCTATGATCTGTCTCGTCATCGGAAAAACAGCTGTGCGGTCTTAATTATTCGTCATCTTTGCTTTTCTGTACAATTACTTCCATTATTTCCTCTGTGCTGAACTTTTTAACCATTGCAACTACTTTATTCCTGCAAAATATTCGCTGTGCGATAAAGCTATCTGTATCAAACATTATAGTTCTCTTTTGGTCTCATTCATACAGTATGTTTATCTCTCTCACTTCCTGGTTCACTTCTTTGGTTTAATTCACTGGAATCGATCAATGGCTTTGTTTTGTACGTCACATTTGAAAATGTTGAACCCAGATTGATCTACAGAAAAGAGGCTGGCTCACTGGGGCCAAGCTCCGGCTGTGTATGTGTCACCAGAGAACGATCCCCTGAGTTGTAGCTTCCCAATGTTTTTTTTACTGCGATATTCTGCTTCAAAGCAATCAAAAGTTATTAATATAAATGTGAGACATGACACAAAGTGTCGATATCGACACCGTCAACCCCTAGGGGTTAAGACACTCTTTAGAAAACAACTAAAACTCAGTTGACATTGTTTCCACATGTTCTGTGAGTAACTACACTGGACAATAGATTTCTTGGGTATACTGTGAGCTGTTGCATTTTAACTGTTATTTCCTCACCGCAGAGTACCGGCTCAACTCGCCTCTTTTAGTTTTCCATTGGGCAGAGTACCTGGATAGTACCTGGTACTATTTTTGGTATTTGGTGTTTGAGCTAGATTCAGATCGTGAAGCCAAGGAAAATCTTGAAAATTACCCAATGCAGAACTTGACGTTTTGGAGGTACAGTAAAGTTTGTTAATCGTTATTACTTCGTCTTGCTGTGTGGTCATCCGCTCTGATAACCGCTTCACTCAGTCAGAGACAACAGAGCGAAACGGAGTGGAGCTGGTTAGCAAGCATTTCAATAATGAGCCGTCATGTATAACACTACTACAGTTCTAGTGCATTGTACAGAATATAGCTACATGGATTTATAAATTATACACAGACATCAGGGCATTATTGTGTTGAGTCTGACCAAGATATAGTCCAGATGTTAGCCTACAGTATATCTGTGTGTATGTGTAAAACATTGGCATCTGGCTAATCATCCCCCCGGATTATGATATGACACTTCACAGAAAATGAACAGATGGATTTCTTTTGCACTTGGTGCATTAGGATGAACTAATGACCTAATGCCCTTCCCAACTCCTGGGGTGGGCAACATTTGAAAGGGCACTGAGCAATAGCCCTGTCAGTAGCTTTTTAATATTAAAGTATGACCTATAGTGTATTTTGAACGTAGTAGTGACCTAGATTCTACCTGACCTGACTATGAATCTAAGTCTGCACTACCTATGGTAACACAAAAGTACAGTTGGGCCAGCCAAACTCTATCTAACAGAAAAACAATCAGCAAAATCTAACAATTTACAAAACCAGTGGATTTCATATTTCAACACAACAATCACATGGACAAATATCCAGCAATTGTACTGCATTCAAGGGATTTGAAAGATATACTTGAATGTAAAGTCGTCCCAGTCACAGCTTCAGCCACACCAAACAGCTACATAGTATGAGAGTGTCACGGTGTGCCTAGCAGCAGACAAACTCATTAACATGACAACAAATTAAATAAAATGCAAAAGCGGCATATTGGGAGAAAATAAAAAAGTCAATTTATATGCAAATCTCAACCTTTTCCAGACACCAGGAAGAAAACAGTACAGTCTGACCAATATTTTGTGTATTATGTTCAATAATGTACACAGCGCAATTTTCCTGCCTCTTTGAGAGAATTTCTGTGTTCATTCATTAGGCCGTCTCAGGAATGTCAACCTTTCTGATTTTCAACCCATGTTAAAAGGGGCTATTATGCTAATTTCCTTTCCTTCATGT
Source organism: Polymixia japonica (assembly GCA_900302305.1). Classification (NCBI taxonomy): domain Eukaryota; kingdom Metazoa; phylum Chordata; class Actinopteri; order Polymixiiformes; family Polymixiidae; genus Polymixia; species Polymixia japonica. The sequence continues at coordinate 869 of OMKK01032260.1, read as the reverse complement.
TTATCCTGGGACTCCACTAGAGTAGATTTATATGATTTACAGTTCAAAAAGGCCCTTATTTATCTTATACTGGCCCTTTATGCAGCCCCTCTGTTCAGCCTCTGTCTGAAACAAGCCATATTAGCTCCTATTTCTTTAAGGCCCCCCTCCCTAAAAGTCCACTTTCTTCTGATTGGCCAACATCATCTTGCAGGTGTGGAGGTTCAGAAAACAAACTGTAAACCTACTAAGTAACATATAATTTCTCTTTCTTGATTGGAAATGGCAGCATCTCAAATCCAACCGTACACGTTCGAGCCCGAATCCGATCTGGAATATGAGAGTGGACAGCACGAACATCCGCAGCAACAAAGATTACAGCAGGACGTCTCTGTTTGGTGTACCTGTGGGAAATGCGCTAAAGTGCTGACTGAAGTGGAAAACGTCTGCTGTCAGGAAATAACAAAGATAATGTAACTACTAAAATGTTATTCTGCTGTCGCCAAACGACTGTATAGTATCTGCCTGCACCGTTGGTTATAGTTGATCGCTTATTATTTGAAAAGAAATTAGTTGTGAAGTCGTGCGTGCATCATCTTTCCCTCGTTGTCTTTGACCGGGAAACTTTTGTCACTGCCTGGAGCAGAAGACCATATAAAGAAATCCCTCCTGAGTTGACGTCAGCTTGTCTTTCAATTAAAGGCCCAATTTGTAATTGCAAGCCCCTGTTGACACACTTGTGTAAACATAAAGGTGTACGCCTATACAGTTACTATTTTATGTTGAATGAGATACAGTGGCTGTTTTATGTTGGAAGACAACGATTCACACAGTAATAACCACAGATATTTTCTTTTACCTAAGTGATTAAAAAGGTTATATTCAATTAC